>JAJOZX010004568.1:287500-394810 GCA_023014485.1 Bathynomus jamesi | reverse complement strand
GTTATATTCAAATGCCAGGCATCATTGAAGCTAATCTGAGGAAATTACACGAACTTTTTGTTGATGATGCCATATGAAATCGCTGGGACAGAAAGGGTTAATACATAGTTTTAATTCTTTAAAGATTACACTCGTACGAACAAAAATCAACATCCGTTAATATTTTGGATCACCTGAAGATCAGGGCCCCCAGCGTTCTTTAGTTAGCTTTATAAGGCTAACTAACGAAAATATCACGACCTAACCTAACAGTCGTTAGGTCAACCGTACGCCCTTGAGATTGGTTAGGTTAGGTCGTGATAGTTTCGTTAGTTAGCCTTATTAAGCTAACTAAAGAAGGCTGGAGGCCCTGATCTTCAGGTGATCCCAGTTTTTCGTATATACAAATTTGCAGCAAAAACTATGTAAGCCTGTAAGGACAATGTTAGCGTTTAATACAAACTTAATGAAATATATTTAAGAACTAGTATATGTTTAGGATGAAACGTTACTGTAATGGTCCAAGAAAACGTATCAGATATATAATTTATACGTTCCTACCGTTACAAGTCTCTGATTCGAACCATTACTTAATCCCTTATTCTCTTCTCCTCTTAACCCGCTACTCTTTCCTTTCTCTCGGGCTAACCTTAGAGTGGATCTTAGGGTCTTTGTTAGCCTTAGCTTCTGTAGATCTGTAGATTACTGGAGAAAATTTCTGGATCACCTGAAGCTCAGGGCCCCCAGCATCAATTACTAAATGCTATCTTCGTTAAAACTAACGAAAATATCACGACTTAACCAATCGTCAAGGGCGTACGGTTGACCTAATCGGGCATTCAATTTAATTTATTATTATATTTGGTACTGTAAAGCAAAAAACAAGAATACACGGGGGCCCTGATCTTGAGGTGATCCAAATTTCTTTAATTTACACTCTTTTATTACAATCGATGCAACATTTATTTCATCGAAATGTACATTTTGTTTGTTAATGAAAATCATAAGATTCATTTTATTCACGTTAAAAATAAATTTGTTGGAGGTCAACCTGTCCACAACTTTGATAAGTTAATTTTTAAATGTGTCTTTCATTCGTTTTGTAGGAAACAAACTGTCATGTCATTTGCAATAATTATATATATATATATATATACACACACACGAGGGTACTTCAATAAGTATTCACACTTTTTATTTTAGTGATAATATAGTATATTTAATATATACTCGTCATAACGAGCCAAACTGAGATCTATAGGCTTATTTAGGCTAGCAACAGTACAGGCTTATTTAGGCTACTCGTAGCTGTCACATATCGTACGAGTAGTGAGCATGGCTGCGCCGCTTTCAATTTGTACTCTGGAAGAACAGAGATCCGTGGTTCGTTTTTTGTAGGCAGAAGGTGTGAAAGGCTAAGAAACTGATATGTTAAACACAGACCGTGCATGGAACAAGGAACTCTTCTGGAAAATTACATCCACTATAGTTCGAATAAGTAATGATAAATGACAAATACTATAGTTTTTTCTTTTTCATGATGGAAAGCCCAACGTGGGCACCGGGTTACTCGCAAAGAGGCCCAAAATATAGCTTCCCTCACCAGCTATCTGCAGATCCTGTCCCAAAGCTGGATCTTATCTGCTTTGCAGATAGCTGGTGAGGGAAGCTATATTTTGGGCCTCTTTACGAGTAACCCTTGCTCACGTTGGGCTTTCCATCATGAAAAAGAAAAACTATAGTATTTGTCATTTATCATTACTTATTCGAACTATAGTGGATGTAATTTCCCAGAAGAGTTCCTTGTTCCATGCACGGTCTGTGTTTAACATATATACATATATATTATATATATATATATATATATATATAATATATATATATATATATATATATATATATATATATATATATATGAGTTCCGGTACCTTCTTTCCAGAAAAAGAATGGGAATAAAAATTAAATATAAACCAATTTAAAGCTTTTGTAATAGAATTTTATCTTACGAAGCACCATCTTTTGCACACTTTTTTTTTTTATCAACAACAATCATTCTTGTCAGAGCTCTTAAAGTATTCTTGTGGTACGTTTTCGAACAGTACTTTGATGGCTTCTTCAAGCTGGTTCACATCCCGTGGGTTCCTTTGCTGGACGTTTTCTCCTCCCCCTCCCCACACCAAAAAAATACCTAGGGTGAGATCTGAATCCCTGGCTA
Organism: Bathynomus jamesi; assembly: GCA_023014485.1. NCBI lineage: Eukaryota > Metazoa > Arthropoda > Malacostraca > Isopoda > Cirolanidae > Bathynomus > Bathynomus jamesi. Next base: position 392,616 of record JAJOZX010004568.1, on the reverse strand, counting down.
GCATTCCGTTGGTTCTCACCTGCCAATCCACGGGTTGGGAAAGTGGTCGTCGAGATAATTACGCGCATCCACAGCAAAGTGGGTTGGGTAGGGCTCCATCTTGCACGAATTGCAACTCCTTTGAGCATTGTTCCACTGAAACACTTTAGGAAACGCAAAATTAATGGTGTAGCTTAATTAATGGCTGTCGTAAAGTGGACTACGTCTTTGATAGTCTGTAGTTCTTCCATTGTTGTATAGTCAAAGCAGTGTTGTAAAAAAATGCTAAAAAATTACATATCTTTCAAATGATATGAAAACCATTTTTCTATATTTAAATAAAGTTGTGGCCATTTAAAAATAAACGTAGAATTACTTTCCAATTACCATATATATATATAATATATATATATATATATATATATATAGATATATATGTGTGTGTGTGTGTGTGTGAGATGAATTTCACAATTAGACACGTGAAATAAGTAAATAAAGCAAACCCACAAGAAAAGAAGAGGAGTGATTCCATGGCCTGACGAGGTGTTGAATACACGAAAGGATTTGGAATCGCTACTTTTTTCTTTGTGAGTGTTCATAATAAATATATATATATATATAGGCTGAAAAATACTTTTCTTGATAAAAACAAATATTACAATATCGCAATTTTTTAAAAAATTACAATAATTTTTAGAGCAATTAATCGTCAATTGGACTGTTGCTATTTATTTCTTACTTAGTTTGGTCCTTAATCGTTAGGCTTTACTTGAGTGGAAGGCTCGGTTTTTTTAAAATCATTTTCTGGTTTAATTTCATTATTTTTTATAAGTTACTTCGAACTTTTGTGTCGTAATTTTATTTATTAAATAGAATGAACATCATTTATTCGTCCCTCCTTATTTGCTCTCTCCATTCTTACCCCAGTTCTAGGAAAAGTATCTATCTAATTTCTTGTTAAGCAGGGCTGCGTCGTAGCCACTGCGTCGTAGCCACTGCGGCGTAGCCACTGCGTCGTAGCCGCTTCTCGTCTATCAGCGAAGTTTTCAATAACAATGAGTCTGGGTAGTAGTTGGATGGGAAATCGTACTCGCGTGCAGATTATGTACCGACCCTAAAGTTGTAAGTCCCCTCCATTCATATGACCTTAGATGTTGCGAAGGAGGTTAAGTAACCCCATCATCATCATTGATGATAGGATGAGAGTAGTGGACTGGTTATAGGATGAGAGTAGTGGAGTGGGATAATTTATTTATGGGTAATGACTCAAAATTTTCATTGGGAGGCGTTTAAAGAAAGTTTTTTTGAATATCGAAAGGGAGTTTATTCCGCGTAGGTCCAAGTGGTGGACTAGGGAAATAGGCGAGTTCATAAACGAGCGTAACAGAACGTATAGACTTAATAAGCGCAATGGCACGGTAGCTAACTTTAATAGATATATCGAGCTTAGACGTCAGGTTAAAAGATCTGTTAGGAATGCTAAGCGTAATTTCGAGATACTTATAGCTGCGAATAGTAAACATAGTCCAAAAAAGTTTTTTGACTACGTCAATAATCGTAAGCCGATAAAAGATAACATAGGCCCTCTAGTGCAGTGGTCTCCAAACGTTTTTGATCACGCACCCTTTAATCAGCAAAAATAAATAACACGCACCCCTAATGAACATGAAGATATTATATATATATATTAGTGATGTAGCGGATGTCATTTTTTTCACATCCGCGGATGCGGATGAGGATGTTTTATTTCAACATCCGCGGATGCGGATGCGGGTGCGGATGTCTACATTTTCGTTATTTTTTAGGATATATTCGAGATTTGTTGTGTTTAACGTATATAATAAGTTATTATATAGAGAGAGCTGTAGCTATAATGTAGTATAATTGATTAATTGTACAATAATTGCTGTACTTTTCTCTGAACATATAAAATAATATCAAGCATCTAACTAATATAGAAATCAATTAGTGAATTCGTCTGCAAATAAATTCGTTATATTTTGTTGAGTTTCAGCCACAATTAGAAACCATAATTGTGTTACCAGGATGCGGGACGTGAACCCAACTCAAATGCACCCCCCACCGACCTCTTTCCCCAACCTCCACCCTTATAGAAAGAGATCTTTAATTAGCTTGATAACTATATATATTAAGTTTAAAGTTTTATTAGGCATATTTATAACTGAGTAATTAAAATAAAGTAAACTAAGATGTTAATCGTTTAATGTTCAAACTTAATTATAGGAAGGTTATGCTTAAGGAACATTAATTTTTCTGCCTTTTCTGCTGCCAGTCTGTTTCTCTTTTCATCATATATTAATCCAGCACTGCTAAATAATCTCTCGCTTGGTACGTTTGTTGGAGGACAGGCTAAATATTTCCTTGCAAGTTTACTCAAGTATGGATAGATATTCTGCGTATTTTTCCACCAACTAATAGGATTGTCACATGCAGCCAGGCGTTTTTCTTGGTGATAGCTCTCGATCATTTTACTACATCTTTTGACATCGCGTAGGTCTCGTCATTGCTGCTTGACTCAAGAAACTGAGAGACAGATTCTGTGATAGATTTGCTTGTTGAAGGTGTTGGTTCTGTCACTGAAACTTTTATTCTTTTGGTGGGTGGCGAAGCGACAGATTCAAGAGATTGAAGCTCTTCAACTGCTTTGCCAAGTGATGATTTAACTCGTTCTAATGTACTAGGTGAAAATAACTTAGCTTTGTAACGTGGATCTAAGTAGGTTGCAAGAGAGTAACTTCATACAAGAACAGCCTCTCGTCTTGTCGCTTGCATCACTTTTGCGCACAATGAACTAGTTCTATTAATATAGTAGAATTTGATAATTTCCGCTTATTAATGACATTTTATCTCAACGGTCCACATCCGCACGACATCCGCAGTCCAAAGTGCGGATGCGGGTGCGGATGCGAGAAAATGTACGGATGTTCCGCGGATGCGGATGCGGATGCGGATGTGACCTACATCACTAATATATATATATATATATATATCCTTTCATTATTTATTAGTAAGTTAATAGTATACAACAGAAATACGATAGGGTGAAGATATACTTACCAATATAATTTAATGAGAACAATGTGGCTGACTGTGCTTCATAATTTCTGAAAATCTTAGTTTGACACTTTGTGATACAGCGATTCGAAGGTCCGGTTCCAAGTTCAGTTTATTTCGATTCTTGATTTTAATACCTATCATAGCAGAAAAAGACACCTCGCACAGATATGTAGATCCAAATGGAAGGAGCGCATCGTTCGCTGCGCTTACTAAATCTGGGTACTCATTTTTTAATCAAATTCACCAATTGTGCAGTGTGCACAGTTTACTGTTGAAATTTGGTTCGTAAACTTGTATCTTCCCTGATGTCAATCAACTGTTATTTTACAAAATAATGCGGCGATCTCGAATTGTGATATTTAGTTTGCTAAATTTTAATCACAAGTAAGCGATATCGCGGATACTATCTCGCGAATTCCTAGGAATGACTGTGTGTTAGCGAGTATTTTATTTCTCGGTCATCTTCTTGAAATTCAAAAACTTTCTACGAAAAAACAATGATAAATCAGAATCATCAAATTTTCTTCACGCTCCCCTTAGATCGGCAGGCGCACCCCACTTTGGAGACCACTGCTCTAGTGGACGCTTACGGCGCTTTGGCTTCCGACGCTCAGGCGATGGCGGGTATTTTTAACAACTTCTTTGCGACAGTTTTTACCGTAGAAGACGTAAATAATGTCCCCGACGTGGACGATATCGTTCCATTTAGTAGCAAGACTATTTTGGATGAAATAACTGTTTACGAGGGTGAGAGTGCGCATTATATCAATAAGCTAAAAGTTAGCAAGGCTCCAGGCCCTGACGCGCTTTATCCTAGACATTTGAAAGATTTGAAAGACGTTTTCGTAGGCCCCTTAACAAAAATTTTTAATAAGTCACTGGAAGCGGGGATTATTCCTGAAGACTTTAAATTAGCTAACGTTACGCCCATTTTTAAAAAAGGCTACCGCACAGTAGCTAGCAATTATAGGCCTATTAACTTAACGTCAGTTGTCGGTAAACTTTTGGAATCTGTAGTTAGGGATCGTATTGTCGATCACTTAGAAAGTCGCGATTTGATTAATAGTAGTCAGCATGGGTTTCGACGTCATAGATCTTGTTTAACTAATTTGTTAGAGTTTTATAACGAAATAGTGCGAGAATACGATAGGCATAGAACAGCTGACGTTATTTATTTAGACTTTAAAAAAGCGTTCGATACAGTTCCGCATAGAAGATTAATTGCGAAGGTTAAAGCGCACGGTATACGCGGTCAGGTAGCTAACTGGTTAGAGAAATGGCCTCGTGCCAGGAAACAGAGGGTCGTTGTTAATGGTAGGGAATCTGGGTGGTTGGATGTAAGTAGCGGTGTCCCTCAGGGTTCAGTGTTAGGCCCATTGCTATTCGTAATCTATATTAACGCCATAGATATAGGCTTGGCTAGTAACGTGTCAAAATTCGCGGACGATACTAAAATAGGCGGTAAAGTTATTAACGTGGACGATAGAAATAGGCTCCAAGACGATGTAAATAGGATTAGGGAGTGGATGGATAAGTGGCAAATGCAATTTAACTTAGACAAATGTAAAGTTTTGCATATAGGTTCTCGTAACAACAATTACACGTACACGATGGATGATAGACAGTTCGCGAGCATTGACGAGGAAGTAGATTTAGACGTACGCGTATCTAAGGATTTAAAAGTTAGGAACCAGTGCCTGGAGTCTTGTGCAAAAGCTAATAGGATGTTAGGCTTCATAGTGCGTAATTTCGAATTTAAATCGAAGAATATTATATTGCCCCTTTACAAGTCCCTAGTCAGGCCTCACTTAGAATTTGCCGTTCAGTTTTGGTGCCCGTATTTGCGTGAGGATATTGATAGGTTGGAAAGGGTTGAGCGACGCGCCACGAAACTAATTCCGTCACTACGCAACAACTCTTACGAAGATAGGATTAACTCGAAACTAGGAGATTAAGGGGGGAGCTTATTGAAGTTTTCAAAATCGTTAATAAAATTGCTAACGTAAATTTCGACATTGTTCATTTTCGATAATAGCAATACTCGTAATAACGGATTTAAATTACGTGGTAGACGTTTCATTACTAACATCGCTAAACACTTTTTTACGTTTGAAGTAATTGATAAATGGAATAATCTTCCCGCGCCCGTCGTGAACTCTACCAGCGTTAGTATGTTTAAAAACCGTTTAGATAGGCATTTTAAAAATATTAACGTCGTTTAAAATAATAAAACAATTAGCAACAGGAGCTCTGGGGGTAATGGTCGAGGTTTGAGTCTGTTGATGAGTAATGCCAGCTAGTGATATGCCAGCAACAACATTACATTTAAAAAAAAACTAGACTAACATGAACTAAGATGTAGCTCGTAGCGTAAACTAACCCACTTTTTGTTATATTTTTCATACCTTTTTTTTTCTCTCTTTTCTTATCCTCTCTTTACTTGCATGTCTGAAGTTTGCATGGTATGACAGTGTTTGAGTTAAGACTGTGTTTGCATGGTTTATAAGCGTTCTTATTTTACTTCTTTTCATTTTTCACCCCTTTCCTATTCTCTTCGACTATTTTTTCCGACTTGTCGGCAGTGGCCGGCAGATGATGATGGCGAGTGTCCTCTCTCTTTTTCTGAATGAATGAATGTTAACCCAGGAATGTAGGTTTTGCTACTTACTTAGCCCCTTATTCTCTTCTTTTAACCCCCTATTCTCTTCTTTCTCTCGGGCTAACTTTAGAGTGGATCTTAGGGTCTTTGTTAGCCTTAGCTTCTGTAAATCTGTAGATCATCATCCTTAAGCATGTTAAGTTGTTAACGTACGACCTCCGGCGGAAGACTATTCCAAAAATTAACAATATTATAAGAAAAAAGGTTAGCGCTATTGAACCTTTAAATTTAAAGCATATATTGGTTAATACTCATCCGCATGAAGTAAATGTTTTTAATTTAAAGAATGCAGTAATTTACACATTAAAATTTTGGATCAAGTAAAGATAAGCACCCCCAACCTTTTTTAGTTAGCTTTATAAGGCTAACTAACGAAAATATCACGACCTAACCTAACCAATCGTCAAGGGCGTACAGTTGACCTAACGAATGGTTAGGTTAAGTCGTGATATTTTCGTTAGTTAGCCTTATAAAGCTAACTAAAAAAGGCTGGGGGTGCTTATCTTTACTTGATCCAAAAAATTTTGTGTTTTAGGAGAAGTGGAAAAAAAATTATTTTGGGAAAAGGGTAAAGAGGAAGTTTCCCCTTTTTAATTAAATACAAAAAAATTCTATGAGAATCTTTCGTTTTTAAATTTGTTTCAAGATTATTTCAAACATGAATTCCTTCATAAATATGAAGTTAAGGTTTTGCGAGTAATAATTATCATATCTTAAGTTCATTGAATGGTTTACTTGATTGTTCGATATGATTTCCAAAATTAACACGAGCAGGAGCTTCCTTATAGAATATTTTAAGAACATGTGAACGGATATATAACTTATGCAAGGCATTAAGCTAAAAAAAATTTAGGTATTTGAACGGAGTGACTGTGTTCTCAGTTGGTTTTGGCACCAATATGATTCGGATATTTTTTAAGCAATTTACACTTAATGGATGAATAATATACTCGTAATGCCTTTTATTTTCCCAAATTACTATATTATATAGGATAATTAGGATATGCAAAGGTATGATATAGATAAATCTCTCTCTCTCTCTCTCTCTCTCTCTCTCTCTCTCTCTCTCTCTCTCTCTCTCTCCAGAGTGTTGCGGGAGGTGCGCGACCAGGTAGCTCCCCACCTGGCTACAGTCTTCAACAAATCGTTGGAGACGGGCCAGGTGCCTGGTGACTGGAGGGAAGCCAACGTGACCCCTATCTTTAAGAAAGGGGATCACGAAAGTCAAAGGAACTATCGTCCCATTAGTCTCACTTCAGTTGTAGGTAAATTATTAGAGGGAATAATAGCGGATACGATCGTTGACCATTTGGATTCCTACAAGCTGCTTAAGGATTCCCAACATGGGTTTAGACGGCATAGGTCGTGTCTCACCAACTTGCTCGAGATTTTCCACGTCATGTTGAGTGAGTATGATAAGAGTAGGGCGATTGATATACTTTATCTCGACTTTCAGAAAGCCTTTGATAAGGTACCTCAACGCCGGCTAATGGCCAAAGTCCGCGCGCTGGGTATCGGTGGGGAAGTAGGTAGGTGGATTGAAAACTGGCTGAAGAATAGGCGGCAGAGGGTTGTAATTAAAGGGGTTAGTTCGGGTTGGGCCTCGGTCACTAGTGGGGTTCCTCAGGGTTCCGTTTTGGGGCCACTGTTGTTTATCATTTACATAAATGATATCGACGGTGGCATCGTCAGTCGGATCGCCAAATTCGCTGATGACACCAAGCTTGGGGCCAATGTTGGGACGCCCGAAGCGATTGAGCAACTGCGTGCGGACCTATGTAGGATAGGAGAGTGGTCCGAAAAATGGCAAATGCCGTTTAACTTGGGTAAATGCGAAGTGATGCACATTGGCTACGCCAATCCCAAGTCGGACTACTCGATGTTGGGGAGTAATATCGAGGCGACTGATTTGGAAAAGGACTTGGGTGTGCTAATTAGCAGCGACCTTAAGTTTACCAAACAGTGCGTAGAGGTGGAAAAGAAAGCCCAGAAACTGTTGGGTTATATCAGGAGGCAATTTCAGTTTCGGAACAAGGAGATTGTGCTCTCTTTGTACAATTCCCTGGTTCGGCCACACCTGGAGTATGCTATGTAGTTCTGGTCGCCCACCCTCAGGAAAGATATTGAGAGGCTGGAGCGAGTGCAGACGAGGGCCACAAAGTTAATCCGTTCCGTTAGGCATATGGGCTACAATCGACGCTTACGCGCCCTGAACTTGTTTTCGCTGGAAACACTATTTGAGTGTGTAGAAAATTTTCCGTGGCACCCGTTGCCATTGGTACCTCCTCGGTATGGGCCGCAAGGCCTTTTGAGGTACTTCTTTTCCTTGTAACTCCTTGTAACTCTGTATATATATATATATATACACAGTATATATATTAAATGTAGTGTTTTGATTTATGCAAGATATAGGTGAACTTTGACATTTCATTTAATGTGTGTTCGATGTGCCCTTTGAAAGTTAGTTTTTCAACTAAAATTAAACCTACACTAATACTTTCATTTCAGACACTATCAATTATAGTAATTATCTATTTGTATATTTATAATCTAAATGCATATTTAAATTTATATTCTGTTTTCTGTTTGTTAGAAATAGAAACATGAGACGACGTCTTTGATAGAGTTAACGATTCATCCAGTTAAAAATTGGGTGAAGTCCCAAATAATAATAATAATAATAATAATAATAATTCTTTATTTTATGTGTAATTTTTATTTGTTTTACCGAATTTTGGTGTTTTTAATGGATCACCTGAAGATCAGGGCCCCCAGCCTTCTTTAGTTAGCTTTATTTGGCTAACGAACGAAAATATCACGACCTAACCTAACCACTCGTCGAGGGCGTACAGTTGACCTAACGATTGGTTAGGTTAAGTCGTGATATTTTCGTTTGTTACTAGAGAAGGCTGGGGGCCTGATCTTCGGGTGATCCTTTTTAATTTTTAGCCTTCGTAAGATTATTTTAGGATTAAAGAGATTAAATCAGTTTTAATAATATCTTTAATTTAAAATAACTATAAATACGGAGTCTTTTATTTTTTAAGAAAGCTGAAACTAAGAATTAGTAGTGAGTTAATCTTGAAAGAGCGACAGTAGGATTTTTTTAATGACAAAACTTCGGAATGCTTTATTTAATATGGCAGGAAAATGCTCAGTTTTATAGTAGTGCAAGATGGCTATTTGGATGGATATTCTAGGATTAGTGTATACTCGTGCATCGCCAATTCGGACGTTATTTCACTGTCCGCCATGTCCCTGCCGACAAAAAAAAACACTTAACACGCATAAAAAATTTCTAGAAACCGGTTCGTTGGCCTAACTAGATATACAGATATGGCCAAAAGAGTTGAAACACCTATGATTTGCTTCAGATTTGCTATGCACCGAACCAAGCATTAGGTTATGTATAAGTCGTATTCGTATATTAGGTTTACGAGGGTGATCACAACGTGCCTGAACTGCGTGAGGACTGCGTAAGAAAACTGTTTCATCAAATCTTCAGGTTCACCTCTACTATGAGTCACGTCTACCATTCCATTTTTTGGTAATCTGCGATGCACGAAACCTATTCTATTAACTGATACCTAAGGAAATTAATTAAAACCCAAGTTTTGTTTCGACTTAAGTCTCGCAGTAAAGTTTAAGGGAGCAAACTGATGAATTAATCCTTTTCTTCAGACGTGATCAGAATACGTTCCAAGACATTATTACTCTTCATTAGGAAGGCCTAAACAGCTGTCATATTGCTGCGAGAGATGACGCCATCTTTAGGACTATTAAAAGATGGCAGAAGACAGGTAGTTATAAAGCAAGAGCATGGTCAGGACAGCCAGCAGTGCGCACCTGTAGAGGGACTGACGAAAGCAAGAATGCAATCATCAGCACGAACAGTCAGAAGGCGGTTTGTCATCACGCAAGCCCACAAAAAAGCCTCTTCTTAGTTGGGTCAGAAGAACATCCAGGACCGTCTCAAATTTTGTAATAAATATAAGGACTGAACTGAAGACGACTGGTGTAAAGTCTTTTTCTCGGACGAGCCCTCCTTCAACTGATTCGGCAACAAAGCAGGAATCCGTGTTCGCAGAAGAAAAGGCGAGCGTTTCAACCCGGAGTGTAGGCTACCCACGACGAAGCTGGGACTACTATCTTGGGGGTGCTTTTTTAGGGACAGTGACAGACACGAAATGGTACCTCCAAACCCTTCGAGACTACCTGCTGCCAACATCACGACTCCAGTTTCCAGAAGAATTTTTCTTCCAGGATAATGGTGCACCTTGTCACTGCGCAAAAGCAGTGAAGTGGTTGGATGATTATAACATCATTCCTCTAATGGGGTAGCCTGGAAACTCACAGATCTTAATCCGGTTGAGAATCTCTGTGGGATTGTGAGTCAGGCGATACGATAAAGGCAGCCACGAAACCGGAATTAACTGGAATTAAACTTACAGAGAGCTTTGCAAGGCCTTACAAGACGGCTCAACTATCTAGCAGCTGATAAGGAAGCTTCTACGTAACAGTGGCTGCATCCTCCAGCGCGGGACACGTCAACGCGAAGAAGAGGCGACGTCAAACCGAAACATCAACGCGCTGGTGGCCAAACTTCCTCAAATCTCCGTGCAGCGGGCTGTCTACGGTTGGCCAGACTGGCAGTCGACGGCCTGTTGCGTGGCACGGTCAGAGTGCCGATCGGCTCCCTGGGCCGGACCTGTACCAGCGTGCAATTTTTTCATTTACTGGGAGCAACTGCGTGCCGGACGTGCTCCCCGAACTACTCTTACTCTCCAGCGACATTAAGACTAATCCAGGCCCCACTACAACTTACACATGTCACCATACACAAAGACATAGACACAATAGGACCATGAGACACATACAGAAGTATAATATTAACATATTACAGTACAACGTAGATGGCCTCACAAATAAAATCATGCAGCTTAGGGAATTCGTACACAAACAAAACATTCACATAGCACTTATACAAGAAACAAAACTAAAACGCACACACAAAACACCCACCATCCCTGACTTCACGGCGATCCGGCAAGATCGTACTGGGGGTAACGGGGGTGGACTCATCACTTACATACGTAAAAGCATTAGCTACACTGATGCCACCCAAAACATTACAAACAAAATCCAAGCAGATAACACAATAGAAATACAGGCAGTTAACATTAAAACACGCGCAAAACACACACCACACTAATCAACATTTACATCCCACCAGATAGTTCACCTCAGGTGCCAACCAATTACAATCCACAGTTACACAATCTGGCCTCTCTCACTAATGTCATCTTAGGAGACTTCAACGCTAAAGACACTAGTTGGTACCTGCACATTATTATTATTATTATGTGCACAACCAAAGCAACACCAGAGGAGCCAACATAGCCACACAATTAAACAGCCTCTTCATTCTTAACAATACAGAAGAACATACACACATACCACATCAAGCAAGATACTCAAACTCCTCCCCAGACATAACGTTCTGTTCCCCCTCACTAGCAACACACACACACACTGGAGAACAGAAAAAAAACTGTCATCAAACCACCTGCCCATCATCATTACAACACGTTCTACACTCTGCCCCAACAGCCTTAGGCACACTTACAGAAATTACAAGAAAGCTGATTGGGAACAGTTCAAAATACAGACTGAGTGACAATTCACCACATTAAACAGCACACCCATCATAAACATCAATACAACACTCAATACATTTAATCAGATCATCAATAATGCAGACAAATACATACCCAAGGGCAACATTAGGAAATACAACCCAAATTACACTAGAGAAATAGCCCACCTCATAAGGCAACGTAACAACCTCAAACATAACACACAAACACCACACACAGAAGCCATAAAACAGCAGATACAACAGCTCAACACAGAAATAAACAACAAACTCAAAGAAAAACAAACAGAAACATTTAGGGAATTCATAACAACACTAAACCACTCCACAGATACATCCAGGCTATACAAGACTATAAACACCATTACCCGCTCTAACAGCGGCATTCACACCTCACACGCGGCTATCTGTCGCAGCCAAAATAATATCTCAACATATACAGAACAAGCTAAGATTCTAGTTAATCACTACGCAAAGATAAGTCACTTAAACAGAGACAACAACCAGAAACACGCAGACAGACAAACAGCCAGGCACAAGAAAACCTACAGACTCGACACGACCATTACACCCTTCAATCCAGACCAGACCACCAAGATCATCAAAAACATTAAGAATTCGAAGGCTACTGGACCAGACAACATATCTAACATACACCTTAAACACTTGGGTCCACAGGGAATACTAGCTCTCACAAACGTCAGCACATATTCATACCAACACTGTATTATTCCTGACATATGGAAACAAGGTAAAATTATTACACTACTCAAACCAAACAAAAATCCAACAGAACCAGCTTCCTATAAACCCATTACTTTACTATGCATACCTTCCAAAGTAACAGAAAGACTAATCTTACAAATCACCAACCCACACATACCACTATCGCCTACTCAACATGGATTCAGACCTCACCACTCAACCACGACATTACTCACTAACCTCACGCAGCACATCATGGATGGCATCAACTCCAGACGTCCAGCTCAACGTACACTATTAGCAACAATAGACATTAGTAAAGCATTTGATGCTATCCTACGCTTCCCTCTCATAAACAAAATACTCAACACAAACATACGGGGTCCCTCAAGGCTTTGTTCTCTCACCAACGCTCTTCAACTTATACGTGCATGACATTCCAACACCCACAGACTGTACCGCTCTAGCACAACAAAGAACACAACACAATATCACTATTGCGCTGAACCTCTGGTCCACTCCGGAGAGGGCAACCAGTTACCTGCATGCCGCCGGCTTGCTCGATCAGGGTGGGCTGGTCAGCTAACCAACAACAACAACAACGCTTTTGACCATAGTTGTACATATTCTTTGATTCAACTATCATTTACACGTATGTAAGCGTTTTAAAATAACATTTGATCATTAACATTTGAACAATTAACATAATTAAAATTATTAAAGCTAAAAATCCAAATTCGTAATAAATATTAGTAAAATCAAAATCTACCTATATCTAGTCAGACCACAATTTGTAAAAAATTTCATACTCTTTTGTGAAGTCAATGAAAAGCCAGAATGACCATAAATTTGCAAAATACCACAGCCATCAAAATTTTGAGCTTCACATCCAAATACAGTGACTCATAAATTTGTGAAGTTGCTTTCAAATTTTAATTGGCTCTTGAGCTTAAATTAAAGTAAATGTTGAGGTCTCACCAGCTTAAAGTTTTTCGTTCAAAATCGTTTGTATGAAGTTATTTACATGTTATAATGGGATCGTGGACCAATCTGATGTAATCTTTGGTTGTTGTTGGTTAACCGATCAGCCCACCCTCATCGAGCAAGCCAGCGGCACGCAGGTAACCGATCGCCCTCTCCGGAGTGGAACAGAGGTTCAGTGCACTAGTGATGTTGTGTTGGTGTTCTATGTTGTGCTAGAGCAGTACAGTCTGTCATAATGTGTTCAATTGTTTGTGGTGTGCCCTGGCACAGGTGGCAGGTGTCGTATGTGGAGTTGTCTACTCTGTGTTTATATGTCTGTAAGTAGTAGTGTTGTCTACATCGGAATCGTGCTAAGTTAACTCGATCCGATGTGCTCAGGCTGGTCGCTGACCTGTGAATGAGTGGCGACTTCGCACCTGGGACCGCATTCGGACCGAGTCGTGTCAGTGCTTTGTGAGTTAGGGTGTGTGTGTATGTTTTCTGTAATGTGTGATGTCTGTGGGGCGTGGTATGGAATGGAGTATTTGGTTATGTCTCTCTGGTGTTACCTTAATGGTGCGAGGTGTTGGTGCATGATTGTACAATTTAGGGTGGATCGATTTTACATTTTTTTCGATTTCCATATTCTAATAGAGACAAAAACTTGCGCATGCATGAGAAAATAGCCTCTGCAAAATCTTAGCTTAATAGGTAATCATCTTCTGCCCCGGCAGAGCGATGAAAATCATATTTTAGTAGTCAAAAACGTATTTAAACCCTAGCCTAGAGTCATAAAATTTTGCGTGTGTGTTATTTCATGCCTAAGCAACGATATAAATGCTATGGGAAATATATAAATGCATTATTTAAGACAAAGAGCCGATCTGAAAATATGTATAAATTATACATATTTTCAGATCGGCTCTTTGTCTTAAATAATGCATTTATATATTCCCATAGCATTTATATCGTTGCTTAGGCATGAAATAACACACACGCAAAATTTTATGACTCTAGGCTAGGGTTTAAAATACGTTTTTGACTACTAAAATATGATTTTCATCGCTCTGCGGGGGCAGAAGATGATTACCTATTAAGCTAAGATTTTGCAGAGGCTATTTTCTCATGCATGCGCAAGTTTTTGTCTCTATTAGAATATGGAAATCGAAACAAATGTAAAATCGATCCACCCTATTGTACATGTAGTGGCAAGGGTGTTGTGGGTTAGTTGTCGCTGCTGCCATGAATTGTGTTCCCCTCATGTCTAAATGTTCCCTAACTTTCAGTATTTTTGTTTCTGTGTGCAGGTGTTCTATTGGTGTTGTTTGAGTACATCCTGTAATGATACGAAGTGCGTTGTTTTGTATTGTCTGTAAGGTGTTTATGTGCGTGTTGAGATAATGGGTGCCCAGCATGGGCTAGCATAGTCCATAATTGAGCGAATATATTGTTTGTATATGAGTGATGTTGTTTCCTGCTGGTATCCAAAGTTTGTGCCTGTTAGTACCCTAAGCGTGTTAAGTCTTGACGTACATTTGTTTTTAATGTCCTGAATGTGGTTTGGAAAAGATTATGATGTGCTGTATGTGACCCCAAGTATTTTGGTCCTGTGAGTTTGTGGAATGTTGGTGTTGTTTAGTGTAATCTGTGGAGTTATCTGGTGTTCTTTGGTGTTCTTTGTAATCTTTGGTAAAATCATGATGTGTAAAATAACTGAAATGCATATGGAGTTCTAGGCTAATGAAGTTTAGGCATGCGTGATAACACAAACCGCCATACATTTCACACAAATTTCCTTTGGGTATGGGCTGATTTAGAGAAAACTAAGTTTTTTTTAAGTATCTGGTGATAAGTGCCCATCATAACAAAAATAACTTTGGACAAAATTATGTCATCACAAAATCGATGGGCATAAATTAATTACGTCACCTTAAAAAATTTGTGGAAATTTTTCGTTCAGTTGTCGGAATGTATTTCGTCGGTAAATGAAATGAAACGCGAATTCCATCAAAACTGACGTAATTTTGGCTCTTTGATCTAAAGTTTTTAAACTAAGCATGAACTTTTGATAACGTTTCGGCTTCATACAGTGACTATCTTCAGGTCGCTGCCAATAAGGAAACTGACATAAATTACATTTATGTTTGGGTTTACATATGATAAATTCCTTCAGGCATTATGGATTACATATAGAGGTAAAAAAATGTTTGAATTATCATTTTAATAATAATAATAATAATGTTTAGTGACAGAGATTATTAAAATTTTAGGTACTGTATACTGAGTAATTATGTTTAATAAGAATATATATATATATATTATATATATATATATATATATATATATATAATATATACCTTACCTTACCTTACCTTACTTTACCTTACCTTACCTTACCTTACCTTATGTTGTTTCGTGCGTTGGTCTCTCTTCACACGGAGGTCAAGCTGGTGGCCCCGCCTCTAGGTCTGACTTGGTGGAGGAGCGAGTTGCTTTCTTGTGCTCTCCATCGTACATAGCCAGGCACGCCCTGCTCATCTGGTACCGTCCTGAGCCAGGCATCCAGTCTTCTCTTAAAGACTTCAACTTTGACCCCCGTTACGTTTCTGAGGTCCTTTGGAAGCTGGCTGAAAAGTCTTGGCCCCCTGACAACCAAGCTATTTTCCTTCAGAGTTGAGGAGGTCCCTTGTCGGGCCCTTAATTTGGGAACACTACACATTCTGCCTTTCCTATTTTCCAGTGTTGTTTGAATGGTAATTGGGTTTAGTTTTAGGTTTGGTACCAGTTTTTCGATCATTTTCCATATGGAGATAATGGTGTATGGAGATTATGGTGTACCTCTCTCTTCTTCTTTCCAGGAAGTACAGGTTTGGTTTACGTAGTCTTTCCCAGTAGTTGAGTTCTTTGCAGCCATCAATCTTGGCTGTGAAATGCCTTTGCGTTTCTTCTAGTTTATTAGTTTCTTCCTTTTATATGGGGACGTCAAAACTGAGCAGTATTCAAGTTTTGGCATAATCAGTGTTTTTAGCAGGGGAATCATTACTGTCCTGTCCCTTCTCTTGAACGTTCTTAGTACCTGCCCGGCGACTCTTTTTGCTTTATTTATCGCGACCTGATTTTGTGTTTCAAATTTCGCATCATCTGTCATTATTATCCCGAGATCGATCGCTTTCGTGCTTCTCTGAATTTCCTGTCTATCTGGAGCATAATATGCAGTCTGTTTAAAGTCTTCTCTTCTACCATATCTCAAGAGCTGAAATTTCTCGGTGTTAAATGACATTTTGGTGTCTTCTGACCATTTGTATATCTTGTTCGTGTCCCTCTGCAAGGCCTCCACGTCATGTACATCGCTGATTTTTCTGCTGATCTTTGTATCGTCTGCAAAGGATGTTACTATACTGTTGCTGTTTACTCCGTTGTCTATGTCTGTTAGCATGATAATGAACAGGAGTGGGGCCAGTACTGTCCCTTGTGGTGCTGAGCTGCGTACTTCCGATTCTGATGATGATATACCTTGAATTTTGACGATCTGCAGACGTTCTCTGAGTAAGTTGTAGATCCATTTTCCCACTTTGCCTGTTATTCCCATATATTTCATTTTATATTATAATGTTATATAATGTTTCAGACCAACAAAGATCCTAGGATCCACTCATGGCTGGTCTACCTAACTGTGTTCGTAATTGTGTATTGTGCATGTCCTCCGTGGTGGCGGAGGGGACCTACAATTTTACGTGGGTTCTGATTTCTGAACCACAAGAACATAAAATTTTTTTATAGTGGGCACACTAGGTGCCACTTCGGCCCATCGAGGTGGCTCCACTATTATACCATGCTATTATACCATGGTCACATTTGTCGAAAGCTTTAGCAAAATCTGTGTATATAGCATCGTAGTTGTTATTGCCTTCCAATGGAATGAACTCAGAATGGTCCCCTGAGTTTTTTACGATACACACAGACAGTGCATGGAACAAGGAACTCTTCTGGGATAATTAAATCCACTATAGTCCGAATAAGTAATGGTAAATGAAAAATACCATAGTTTTTCTTTTTCATGACGCTATATATATATATATATATATATATATATATATATATATATATATATATATATATATATATATATATATATATATATATATATATATAAATAATAATAATAATAATAATTTAGGGTGATTCAAAAAAATCAGTTTTTTTTTTTAATTGTTCAACCTGTATTTTTGTTCCCTATGATAAAAAAGTAGTGTATGCCAAATTTGGTGAATTTTAAATAAAATTTACTATGTGCTACCAGGCGTCAAAGTTTCCCTCTTTTTCAATTTGTTTGTTTTACAACTTATGATTTTATGTTTAATTGTTTATATTTCAGAAGTTTTAATTAATGGTTTATATATTAGCTTGCTTTTAATTGTTGTTTGGAACTCGTAATTTTGATACCAATTAATCGATTATGGAAGCTAGGCCTAACTCACCATCACCTAGTTGCTCAGTTGGGAGAAGTTCTACAAGAAAAGAAACTGAAGTATGGCTAATTGGGCAGCCCTCTGCAGTACTAAAACATCCGTATTATCATCAGAGAAGGAAATGATGGCCCTCTTCATGCACTACAGAAATATTAAAAAGCGAGGCATTAGAGAATCATGCTACTCTACTGCAGATGATGTGCTAGCAGTTTGGAAAAAAAACAGGAATACCAGCAAAACAGAGTACATGTAGTAGATAAAATTCAAGGAATACTGAAGGAATGGCAGCTGCTTAAGAAAAACAAAGCAAACAAATTGAAAAGATCACAAAATTTAAATAATAAAGAAGAAAAATGGAAAGATAAACTGGAAAACTTATTTGACATTGCTCATGAGAATGCTATGCAGCTTATAAAAATAGAAGATGATAAGAAATTCTTGAAAATGCAACGTGAGAAAGGACGTCATGGAAAAGTGGGTACCATTGATAAGGCTGTTGCTAAAAAAGAGCAAAGAGCAGCAGAAAAGCAACATTATGAAAAGAGGAAAGCAGAAGAAGAGATCAAAAGAAAGAAGAATGAAGAGGCTGTCATACTCACCAGTACATCATCAGAATCAGAATCAGAGGAGAGTAAAAGTGATGAATCTGGTTTCTGTGCTGCACAACCTTCAACATGGAAAAGTAAGGTAGGCAAACGTCGAAAATTGTTTGATGATAAATTATTAGGAAGTCTTGATGTTGCAAAATTGAGTGACAGAAATGCGTCTCTAGTTTTAATGCCAACAATCAGACATCGCTTGAATGGGGCATCTGCGAACAAATAAAATGCGTGTGTTTCGATACAACGGCAGCCAATACTGGTCCTAGAAATGCTGCAGCTATTCTTCTGGAACAAAAATTCGACAACGATTTATTGTGGCTGGCATGTCGACACCACATATTTGAAATTATGCTGGAAGCTGTTGTTTCAGTCTTTATCACCATCTTCTGGCCCAGATATAGTCCTTTTTAAGAAGTTCAGAGAAAAATGGTCAAGCATTAATAAGGAGGACTACGAAACAGTATTATCAGATCCAGATATCTATGAAAATATTCATGACATCAAAGATGACATAATTATATTTGCAGCAAATCAACTAGACACATTCCAACCAAGAGACGATTACGTCGAACTATTGCAGTTAACAATTATTTTTTTGGGAGGTGAACCAAAAGCTGGAATCAAATTTAAACATCCAGCGGGACTTCATCGGGCTAGGTGGATGGCCAAAATTACATATTCATTAAAATTTTTTGTTCAAATCTCAGTTCAAAATTTCAGTAAAAGACAAAAAAGGACTAAAAGACATCTGTCTATTTGCTACTCGGTTATATGTAAAGGCATGGTTTACAGCTCCTGTGTCATCTTGCGCTGCTCATCTTGATCTGGAATTATTACAGAATCTTGTAGTCTACAAACAAATAAATGACACAATTGCATTTGTTGCTATTAAAAAACTTAGGTCACCTCTGGTACCTATCAGAAGAACTGGTAGCCTTGGCCTTTTATGATGATGAAGTGCCTACTGAAACAAAAAACAAAATGGTAAAGGCCTTGCAAAATACAAAATAAACTCTTCC
The DNA here is from genome assembly GCA_023014485.1 of Bathynomus jamesi. Lineage (NCBI taxonomy): Eukaryota > Metazoa > Arthropoda > Malacostraca > Isopoda > Cirolanidae > Bathynomus > Bathynomus jamesi. Next base: position 373,486 of record JAJOZX010004568.1, on the reverse strand, counting down.
TGCAAAGCGGGCTTTTCTAGATCCTGCACTTAATCTAACGAAGAAATTAGATTTTGTCACATCAAATACTCAAAGATTCTTTACAATAACAGAATTTAGTTCAAAATTTTTACTCAAAGATGCTAAAGAATGGCATAATGATGAAGAGTTTAACTCCGCTAAGAAATCTATCAAACAGTGGAAAGTCGTGAATGATATAGCGGAAAGAGGACTAAAATTAATGAATGAATATAATAAAATACTAACACATGACGAAAATAAAAAACAATTCTTGCTACAAGTAGTGAAAAACTACAGGGCTGTTTACCCTGATAGAAAAAAGAAACATTGATGAAGTAAGGACAGCTAATGTCTCAAATATCATGCTAGTTTAATTATGCATGCTTGTGGTTATGGTAGGACCTACGGGGGAGCTTTCCACATTAAAAAAAAGCAATGCGCCTTGTACTGTACCTCCCGGGTGGTGTGGAAAAATTTGACAATTTGATTCTGTCAATTTTTAATTGCTGGTAGCAACCCTTAAAAATTAAAAACTTGCTAAAATATTTTAGGATAGTTATTTTTATGCTGAAATGAACCATTTAAAGGGTTGAACACATTAAAATATAAAAAAAAATTTTACCCCATATTTGAATCACCCTAATATATATATATATATATATATATATATATATATATATATATATATGAAAATTATTTCACGAAAGTAACGTGAAAAATATTTATGATGAATAAAACCACGAAGGAAAGGAAACACAAAACGGTGCTCAAGCGCTTTCGTCTAATGACATCCTCAGGAACACTGAAATACATAAAAGGTTACGGCCTATATATAGGTTACAGAAAGAGAAAAAAAAAAATATAAATAAATAACATACATACACACAAACATATATACATATATATATATACATACATATCACACACATACACATATATATATATATATATATATATATATGCAATAAACGGAGAAGTAAAAATAAAACTTAAAAATTAAGGATTAGAGGATTAACAAAGAGGCATATCGATTTTTAGCACAAGATCAAATGAGTTATAAAAATAATACAAATTTATACTGGAGATACGCCCGGGTTTAACACTTTGCCTTTTTAGAGTCAAGTTTCGATATATATAAAAACAAACCTAGATAAAAAGGGTAGGACACTTAATCTTTGGTAAACTTGTAAGCTACTTTATTAACTTTTAATCTTCAATTTATTTTTATATATATCGAAACTTGACTCTAAAAAGGCAAAGTGTTAAACCCGGGCGTATCTCCAGTATAAATTTGTATTATTTTTATAACTCATTTGATCTTGTGCTAAAAATCGATATGCCTCTCTGTTAATCCTCTAATCCTTAATTTTTAAGTTTTATTTTTACTTCTCCGTTTATTGCATATATATATATATATATATATATGTGTATGTGTGTAGATATGTATGTATATATATATATGTATATATGTTTGTGTGTATGTATGTTATTTATTTATTTTTTTTTTCTCTTTCTGTAACCTATATATAGGCCGTAACCTTTTATGTATTTCAGTGTTCCTGAGGATGTCATTAGACGAAAGCGCTTGAGCACCGTTTTGTGTTTCCTTTCCTTCGTGGTTTTATTCATCATATATATATATGAGTATATCTTAACTGAGATTGTTGTTGTTGTTGTTGTTAGTTAGCCGATCAGCCCACCCTGATCGAGCAAGCAGGCGCGGCACGCAGGTAACCGATCGCCCTCTCCGGAGTGGACCAGAGGTTCAGCGCAATAGTGATATTGTGTTGTGTTCTATGTTGTGCTAGAGTGGTACAGTCTGTCATAATGTGTTCAATCGTTTGTGATGTGTCCTGGCACAGGTGGCAGGTGTCGTCTGTGGAGTTGTCTAGTCTGTGTTTATATGGCTGTAAGTTGGGGTTATGTCCACATCGGAATCGTGCTAAGTTAACTCGATCTGATTTGCTCAGGCTGGTCTCTGACCTGTGAATGGGTGGCGACTTCGCACCTAGGACCGCATTCGGACCGAGTCGTGTCAGTGCTTTGTGGGTTAGGTGTGTGTGTGTGTGTGTATGTATGTGTTTTCTGTACTGTGTGATGTCTGTGGGGCGTGGTATGGCATGAAGTATTTGATTATAATGTCTCCCTGGTTTACCTTAATGGTGTGAGGTGTCGGTGAGTGATTGTACATGTAGTGGCAAGGGTGTTGTGGGTTAGTTGTCGTTGCTGCCATGAATTGTGTTCCCCTCATGTCTAAATGTTCCCTAACGTTCAGTATTTTTGTTTCTGTGTGCAGATGTTCTATTGGTGTTGTTTGGGTACATCCTGTAATGATACGAAGTGCCTTGTTTTGTATTGTCTGTAAGGTGTTTATGTGTGTGTTTGAGATAATGGGTGCCCAGCATGGGCTAGCATAGTCCATAACTGAGCGAATATATTGTTTGTATATGAGTGATGTTGTTTCCTGCTGGTGTCCAATGTTTGTGCCTGTTAGTACCCTAAGCGTGTTAAGTCTTGATACATTTATTTTTAATGTCCTGAATGTGGTTTGGAAAAGATAATGATGTGTTTTATGTGACCCCAAGTATTTTGGTCCTGTGAGTTTGTGGAATGTTGGTGTTGTTTAGTGTAATCTGTGGAGTTATCTGGTGTTCTTTTGTGTTGCTTGTTGCAAGGTGATGGTTGATTTTGTGGGCGTTACTTTGAGTCTATTGTGTGTGAGCCAGTCTTGTATACTGCTTATGTATGTTTGTAGGTTATTTGTAGCGGTGTCGATGTTGTTGTGGGTGGGTGTTAGAGTGATGTCATCTGCATATGATGATAAGGTAAGCTTGTTATCTATGGGTGTTGGAATGTCATGCATGTATAAGTTGAACAGTGTTGGTGAGAGAACAGAGCCTTGAGGGACCCCGTTCGGAAAAAGCTCTTTTTCGGATGATTTGCCATTAAATGTGACATGTGAGTATCTTCCTGAAAGATAGTTGCTCAGCCACCTTTTGGTATTATTGTTCATGTTTGTGTTGAGTATTTTGTTTATGAGAGGAAAGCGTGGGATAGCATCAAATGTTTTACTAATGTCTATTGTTGCTAATAGTGTACGTTGAGTTGGTCGTCTGGAGTTGATGCCATCTTCTTAACTGAGATGAAGAGAATAGTTTGATAGTTTGCAGCCGAGCTTGGGGCGGATATCCGGTTATAGTCCTTTTGGAAGTGTTCGGAGATTTTGTTTGGTCTTGAGATACTAGAGGGACAAACGTATTTGCTGTATACCCTACATAAGAAGTTTTACAGTTATCTTCAACATGCATACTTGAAAAGGTATATAACGGTGCGTTATGGAGCCATTGCTAGTTTGCTGACCAAAAAACACAATCGTACTCTATGTTTATTGGACAGACAGGGTTATTTTTGAGTTCGTCTGAACTAACCATACCTAAACTAGTCAGCCTGAACTAATTGGGTACAATCTCACCTAACCTATCTTAACCTGAAATAACCGGACTTAACCTAACGTAACAAATGGGGGTAGGTTGAAAATTTTGACGCGTCGAACTCCGTAAATGTCAAGTTTTTGTGGACGTGCAAAACGCAAAGGGAGGGTATAACGGCATTCTCTGGCGTGACACTCAATCGAAAAGTTATATTGGGTTAGACTGTTAGTTTAAGTTAAGTTAGTTTTGGTGTCCATATGATATCCAGTAGACCAAATGAGTGTAGGTCCGAGCAACTATGGTTGTCCTCAGGCTTTGGTTGAGCATCATGCATCGAATTATTCGGAAAGTTTTGTGGATTTTAAGTATACGTCAATTTTTATTTTTGTGTATTCTGTAGTTGGTTTTAAATGTGCTTTTCTGTATTTTCAATGTTGCTTGGTTGGAGGGAAGTTTATCTGATAATGATTTGGGAAGTTTATACACACGGACTGCGTTAGGATTTGTTTTATATATATATTACAGTATCCCTTCAAAAAGTGGCCAACTTTTTCACCGGGCCAACAAAACCACAATTCCAAAGATAACTAAATGAAACAGAAATCATATTAAACGCTTTATATTGTCCTCAAAATGAGAAAGCGTTTATTTAACCCTTTCATACCGTATGACAACATATATGAAAATTAATGCGCATAGTTTCTTCACTCTATGGAAAAGTAATTTAGAGGATGATTTTTGCACCAAATTTTTCAAATGTTTAAGTATACCTCAGGAATGAAAGAGTTGCATAGAAGAGAAGTCTTTTACGAATTCATCTTGGAAAAATAATTGTTAAAAAATAAAGTTGACAATACGAAAATAGAAAAAACTTATAAATTCGTGTCACTGAATAGTCAAATCGTAGTTTTACGGTCAACTTTGGGATCGCTTGTCGATTCAGGGTAGGCCTAAGTTAGGCGAGTTAACGTATTGTTATGGGTTGTAGAATGTAGACTAGGCAGGCTAATAAGTTAAGTATGCCTCGGCCTAGACAGTATTGCCTTCGCGGCAATCAGTTTTGATTTGGCAGCCAGCGAAGGAAGTTTGTCAATTCTATTATTTCATGCGAGTTGTTATGGCACATTTAATTGAAGAAGACAAAATTGCTATCAAACAACTTCACGAAGAAACAGTTTCAGTGCTAAAAGAACGCTTCCTAATCCATTGCATATCTAAACATTCCAAAGTAAATCGTTTACAATGTTGCTGTCGACTGCTTCGTCGTTTTAGATCAAATAACGAAGTGTCTATCATTTGGTTTACGGCTGAAAAGATTTTCACTATTGAACGGCCTCGAAATACGCAAAACGATAAGAGTGTACGCTAGACTAAGAAAAAACCCCAAGACATTCCAAAAAGCAGGCTCCTTCGCGAGGGACATCATCACTTCAGTCAGTCTTTGATGGTTTCTGCTGGTGTTTCTCGTTTAGGGAAAACATTCATTGTTTTTGTCGATAAAGGTGTAAAAATTAATTCAAAATGTTACTGTGAGATATCTTGAGTAAAGAATTGCCTGAAATTGAAAGTTACGGTGAGAATTATGTTTTCATCAAGACGGCGCTCCATCTCATCGATCCCGGCACACCAGTGCATACTCGCAAGAATAATGTTCTGATTTCATCACGGCAGAAAATTGGCCACCAAATAGTCCGGATTTAAATCCGGTTATTTATTTCATATTTTGTCCGTAAACACAGTTTACAGACAAAATATTTAAGATATCAGTCAACTTTGAGAGTGCAAAGCTACAATTGGTCATATATAATATAATGGAGAACACACTGAACACGCGCTGCAACAATATTGAATTCCAACTTCTTTAACGTTCAGCTAAATCTTATCAACTTATTTTTTAACAACTATTGCTTCAAGTCGAATTTGTAAAAAAAGACTACTTATCCGATTTAAATAAACTACCTCTCATTTTAAGAACAATATAAAGGGTTTAATACGATGCGTCACGAATTAAAACGGTTTTTACAAAGTTTTACGTTCCATTCGACGAATTATGAATCGCTTATAAGGTATTGTATTCAAATTATGTAGATTATTTCTGCCTCGTATTTATTCACCATAACTATCATAACTGATATTTTCAAGAACGAATAGAGCTTTAGGTCCTCAGACTCCATAGAAAGATATTATAAACTATGAATCGTGAATGGAATTGAATAAACACTCGGAAGAGCTTGTCAACCGTTAGTATTTGGAAAGTTTTCTTAAAAGTTTTCAGGAACGCTAGAATTCAATTCTCTCATTTCATTTCCATTTTTGTATTCAGTTGGCCTCCCGATAGCTCAGTGGTCTCGGTGTCGGACTGTGGGCGATGAGGCTCTGAGTTCGCTCCTGGCTGTTGGCGCCTGGGCTGAGCCGGTCACTCGACTCGTTAATGCTCGGGTTCGGGTGACCCTCGTGGGACACACACACTCCCTCGCTGTGGGAAAATGAGTTCCGGATGTTGCCGGATTTGAATTCAATTCATTTCATTCAGTCTATCGAAAAAAGCGTACGGAGCGCATTCACAAACAATATCTCGCGAAGTTCCAGAACTTAAAATCAGTAATAAGAGATTCATATTGCGTAAATAAGATTCATACAATTACGCGTAACAGCCACTTACTCCTGCCATTTTATGGTATCACATTTCGTACGTGGAGTGATATAAATGCAGATCAGAAAGTTACAATATCTCGCGAAGTTCCAGAACTTAAAATCAGTAATAAGAGATTCATATTGCGTAAATAAGATTCATACAATTACGCGTAACAGCCACTTACTCCTGCCATTTTATGGTATCACATTTCGTACGTGGAGTGATATAAATGCAGATCAGAAAGTTATCTATAGATCCTATCTGAAATATAAATGTCAACATATTTTGCCCATTTACGCATCTATATTGAATATATTCTTTAAATTTTATGCAAAATTAATAACACAAATAAGATTGATATTAAATATTGATAAACCTTTAAAAATATATAAAATATGCAATATTCAAAATCTGTTTCAAAAGTGCTAAAAAAAATTTGATGCAGTTTTTCCAAAAAAAGGATTCTTTTTTATTAACTCTGTTCGCTCCCCTTTTTATCATAAATTAATAAAATAATTTATATTTTATAAACATAAATTGATAGACTAAATTTTAAAATGAATAACTTTTATTATTAATTCATAAAATAAATACAATTTTAGTTTTTAACTTAAATAATTGTGAAGTTGGACTACTTATTTTTATTTAATTTGGCCCTTAAGCTTTAGGCTTTACTGGGCTCTTAATTAAAAGTTATTATTGTTGATAATATATAAATCATGAATAAGAATTATACTAATTTTAAGTTATTATTATAGATATAAAACAAATACAAAGTCATTATTGAAGGTATGATACCAATACTGTACAAAGAAATCAATATTATACACGAGAGATGAACAAAACGAGTAATGTACATTTAATCCTAGCTTACACACGAGAAATAATAATACTAATTTTAGTGTTCTTTGCTACATATATACAGAAACATATAATTAGGTATACTGAAGTATACAGAAAGTAACATATAATAACACGCATCTATACTGTATTGTTACGGGAAATCTGTGTAACTAGGGATTTCATGAAATCCCTAAAATGTTCAGGGATTTCATGTAATCGCTGCGAACGTCAGCGATTAAATGAAATCCCTGAAATTTCTAGGGATTTCGTGAAATTACTGCTTTTTACGTCCAATAATTACACGAAATCACTGAACTGATTTTTGTTATCCATAAAAGCAAAATACTGCACAATTTCATGCGTTATATTCCATTTTAAGCTAAAATTCAATTAAGAACATTGCAGAATACATGTGTAGCAATGAGTTTCATAGTCATAATATAAAATAAATAGACTATGTTTTTAAAACAAACAAATTCAGGAGGTTCCTGCAACAGCTCACCAGCGGCTGCAGGGGCTAGCACTGACACAAGATCATCTTCACTTCGCATGCGGTCAATAATTTCAGTTGGCAGGGACGATGAAGTCAGACCAACCTTGACATCGCATCCAAACATTGCAGCGTACGGAGATCTTCTGATGCCCGAATGTAGACTAGAGTTCTCGTGGAAGTGCACAAATTTTATCCCTATTGACCAATCATTCGTATTGTTGTCACTCATCCAGGCCATAAGCATATCCTTAATATCGCCATTTGCATGCTCCACCGATCCTTGACTCTGTGGATGGCGTGGTTTACCATGTACCATGACTAGTCTAGGCCACACTGTTTTGAGTTCATTTATCACTTCGGCTGTAAATTCGCTGCCGTTGTCACTCTGGAGAATGGATGGGGCACCGATTAGAAGAAAGATATCAATAAATGATGCGCAACTTCAGCAGCTCGTTTTGACGCCAAGGTACGTAGGATGACAAATTTCGTCAAGTGGTCCTGGTAAACAAGGATCCATTTGAATGAGTTCTGCGCCACACATTGCATATCAATAAGATCAATTTGTCCGCGAGAATTGAACTCATTTTATAGAATCAGGCGTACCACAACGCCTTTCGCCATTGGTCGTTTGCGCTTCTTTTGGCTGTCCTGGCAGTAGGATTTAAATAGTTGCAGAGCATACTCAGTGATATTGGCATACTTCTTTCCAAGTTCCTTCAACATGCGATCACCCCACCGTGGCTAGTGGCTAGATGTGCCCGCTTGATTACATCGTAGATGTCTTCTATGGACACATAATATAACTGACCATCCTCTGGCTGGTGTCGCTTCTTAATAAGCTTTCCAACATCACCACATTGCATTATCTCGTACCTGGAAAAAGAAAGAAGACAGTAATTAATAACAAATAATAATAATAATAATAACCTAATCAATAATAATAATAACTATAATTAGAACAACATATTTCAGGCTTAAACATCCAGATTTGCACTCTGGATTGTAATAATAGACGTACTTGGCAAGAAGATAGTATTCACGCAGCAATTAGAAGCAGTGCTTGCAGCTGCTGCTTTCCCTTCTTGAATTGTTTTTGGCAGCCTTCATACTTTTTGTAGAGTTCATTTTTAACTTTTTCTTTTTCTCGAATGATTCAGTTATGGCTGTAGTCAAATATAAACATTCAAAACAGCTGGATTTATATTGTCTGAAACAGATTATTTTAATTTCGACAGAATATTTTAATTTCACTTTGTTGCGTTTTCTCTTAGTTGGTCAAGACTCCACAATATATCATTTGGGATCTACTTATCATCTTGGAATGTAAGTACTAACCTCAAAATAACTTTAGCGATCGGCAGTCAGGGAGAGAGTGAGCTCTCTGCTCCAGTAAGCCGCCAACTCAGCTGGCAGTTGCTCTCAGCGCCACCTATCGTTAACAGCTCGTTAACAACTTGTGAGAGTGGTTATATTACTGGAGAATGTGTTAGCTGTGTTAAAAATGATCATCTATCGATATATCTATTCACTTGTTCTATTTTCGCTTGTGCTTATTAAGATGTTAACTTACGATAACTTTGTAATTATCTATCTATCGATATTTCTTTTCGGTAAGGTAGTTCTATGATTTATTTTTAAGCTTACCCATTTAACTGATACTCAGTGTTGTGCGCGCTACCTCCTGAAAATAGCGGCGCTACCGCTACTTTTAAAAAGCATTCAAAATTTGAATAATAATTCCCCATTACGTATGCGTAATTTGTGCAAGTATTAGAAAATAGCATCAATATACATACCTTGTAAACTATAAGAACAAAAATGGTTCTTATTCACTTTAAAATTAGCTAGTAACGAGTAGCGGTTGGAATTCCTCTAAAATGTAGCGCCCCTCAAAAGCAGCGGCGCTACCGCTACCGCTACTCCTAACGCTGCTTATACTTGATCTTAACTTATACTTGATTTTAACTTATATAACTTATATTTTTGATCCACGTAACCCTGAAACTTATTAAGTGAATTTTTTACCGAAACCCAAACCATTCTAGTCGCTTTCATGTCTAACTTCTATCCCTTTCTTAACCATTATTTTGAGGTCTCTAAAGGAAACCTTTCGAAAATATGGGTGAAAAAAATTCAAAGTTCATGTTAGTTACATTTCCTCAACATTACACGCATTAGCTGATATGCAGTGAGAGAATTCGTGTAACAAGATACCTTAAAAATCAGTGATTTCACGTAATCCCTAAAATGTTCAGGGATTTCATGTAATCGCTGACGGTCGCAGCCATTACATGAAATCCCTGAACATTTTAGGGATTACGTGACATCCTTAGTTAGACAGATTCACTGTAACATATACATACTCGCATGATAGTGCGACAGTTAATGCATTCCTAAGTATATGCAGTGTAGTAGAACAGACAATATAAAACAAGAGTAACAGCAACAACAACAACAATAATAATATCAATATTACAATTTATTATTGTTTTTATACGAGTTGATGGTGCATATCAATTGCTACAGAAAGCGCGCGCGCACACACACACACACACACACACACACACACACACACACACACACACACATATATATATATATATATGCAGGAAGGAGGGGCCAAGAACGAATGCGCAAAAATCGCCCTCTCCACAGAGGAAGAAGAGAACCAAAATTAAGGTCCTTTTGTTGGTGGTTTTAATTTTAAAAAGATTGTGTAGTGTGTAAGATGCACGGATGTGTAGTGAGGAATAGTGAAAGTTAAGTGTGTTTTTGAAAACATGCTGGACCGCCACAGGGTAGATGAGACACGGAAAGAGATCAGCTAAGGAGAACAGTAACAGGAGAAACGGGAGTTTCAGCACGCCCTGTCCCCTGCCTAACGTCTCCTCCCGGAGTACTTCCCTAGTCGATTGGGGTTCCTCAAGGCACTCTTCTCTCACCAACACTGTTCAACTTATACATGCATGACATTCCAACACCCATAGATAACAAGCTTACCTTATCATCATATGCAGATGACATCACTCTAACATCCACCCACAACAACATCGACACCGCTACAAATAACCTACAAACATACATAAACAGTATACAAGACTGGCTCACACACAATAGACTCAAAGCAGTGCCCACAAAATCAACCATCACCTTGCTAACAAGCAACACAAAAGAACACCAGATAACTCCACAGCTTACACTAAACAACACCAACATTCCACACACTCACACGACCAAAATACTTGGGGTCACATACAACACATCATTATTTTTTGCAAACCACATTCAGGACATTAAAAACAAATGTACGTCAAGACTTAACACGCTTAGGGTACTAACAGGCACAAACTTTGGACACCAGCAGGAAAACATCACTCATATACAAACAATATATTCGCTCAGTTATGGACTATGTTAGCCCATGCTGGGCACCCATTATCTCAAACACACATGCAAACACCTTACAGACAATACAAAACAACGCACTTCGTATTATTACAGGATGCACTCAAACAACACCAATAGAACACCTGCACACAGAAACAAAAACACTGAAAGTTAGGGAACATTTAGACATGAGGGGAACACAATTTATGGCAGCAGCGACAACTAACCCACAACACCCTTGCCACTACATGTACAATCATGCACCGACACCTCGCACCATTAAGGTAACACCAGAGAGACATTATAACCAAATACTCCATTCCATACCACGCCCCACAGACATCACACAGTACAGAAAACACATACACACACACACACACCTAACCCACAAAGCACTGACACGACTCGGTCCGAATGTGGTCCTAGGTGCGAAGCCGCCACCCATTAACAGGTCAGAGATCAGCCTGAGCAGATCGGATCGAGTTAACTTAGCAAGATTCCGATGTAGCCATCACCCCAACTTACGGACATATGAACACAGACTAGACAACTCCACAGACGACACCTGCCACCTGTGTCAGGACACACCACAAACAATTGAACACATTATGACAGACTGTACCACTCTAGCACAACATAGAACACAACACAACATCACTAGTGCTCTGAACCTCTGGTCCACTCCGGAGGGCGATCGGTTACCTGCGTGCCGCCGGCTTGCTCGATCAGGGTGGGCTGATCGGCTAAACAACAACACCAACAACTATGCACATACACACACACACACACAGACACACACACACACACACATATATATATATATATACACATGCATGTACTGTATAATAATTTAGGGTGGATCGATTTTACATTTGTTTCGATTTCCATATTCTAATAGAGACAAAAACTTGCGCATGCATGAGAAAATAGCCTCTGCAAAATCTTAGCTTAATAGGTAATCATCTTCTGCACCCGGCAGAGCGATGAAAATCATATTTTAGTAGTCAAAAACGTATTTTTCTTATAATTTTTAAAATATTTCAATATGCATCAAAATTATTCCTAATAACTATAAAGTCGATGAAAAAGACCTCATATGATCGTTTTTCCAAGCGCGTTGTCCTACGTTAATATCTTTTGCCCCCGGCAACAACGTCAAATGTTGAAAAAATAGGTAATTTATATACATATTTTCAGATCGGCTCTTTGTCTTAAATAATGCATTTATATATTTCCCATAGCATTTATATCGTTGCTTAGGCATGAAACAACACACACGCAAAATTTTATGACTCTAGGCTAGGGTTTAAAGGTCATCTCTGGTGAGTGCTGCCAGCAGCAGCTGCCACTGACGCGCCAGTCGAAAGGGTGGAGCCATTCGTATGATTGAAATGAAACTACAAAGGCCAGTTCAGTGGATCATATGCCTATTACACGGTAATGAATTATCACTGCGACACCTCATTCAAGACTTGGACGGCAAAACAACTGGGCCAATGGGCTTTACTGGACCAGTTGGAAAACAACTGAACGACTGCGAAAACTTCCAATTACAGAATTCGATGCCATTCCATCTCCCGACATTGACATAGATGATGCCGAGTTGAGCACTGACCAAAAATATTTGTTAGGCATCTACAGAGCAGTGTCGAGCGGTAGCTGCTCTTCAGCTCTCGCGGTTCGAAATCCAGGTAAGATGGCGCATTCCAGGTGGCTGACAACAGCAAATAGATTTCTGCGCCTCTAGTTTCAACCAGTGAACCCTCCAGCACCTTCAACGAAATTGCGATTCATTATGACAGTTTACGCACCAATTTGGTTTAAGATAAAGAAAACTCGTTTCACTGAGCGCAAAACATTTTTTTTCGAAATGATGCGTCTCTCTCAGACCATGCCTCAAAGATCTAAGACAATCGCCAACAAAGTCCTCCGTAGAAATTCTTTCTTTGCTCACCCAGAAAATATTTTGATCTCCATGCTACATGCTGATGAGCAACACATAAGAGAATTGGGATGGAGAAGAATATTAAAAGCACGATCAAAACAATCACCAGCGGGGGAAATTCGAGCCTTCGCCATGCCTGAGCTGCTCTACGATAGTCAAAACTATTACGAAATGATCAACTGGCAAACGGCTGAGGTGACCGAACCCCCCCGTTACAAAAACAATACCTGATACCCGAATAAAAGAGTTTGTTGAGACGGGAGACCAGCCTGATGGACTGATCCCACTATTCCCTTGTCATACTCAAGCGGTCGAGAGACTCATCAAATTAGTAACCGAAGCCTCTGCCAGTGTAAGTGGAATAGAAGAGAGGGACGGATTCATCCGCTCCCGTCTTCACTCCCGAACAAAAATTCCACGATTTGATTCTAAGAAAGATTACCGTATGTAAATCGACATGCAGCCAAAGGAAGGGTGGTTGGGGCTGGATAGGGTGGAACTCGACGTACAGCCACCTCCTCGTGGTGAGTTCTGGGTTGCTAATTTTATAAAATTAGCAAGCGAGGAGCTGTACTTAGTACTTATCGTACTTATAACATCGCATTAACGTAATTATAATCCATATTTAGACTTTTCTCGGGGACAGAAGATATTACTCTAGAGTCATAAAATTTTGCGTGTGTGTTATTTCATGCCTAAGCAACGATATAAATGCTATGGGAAATATATAAATGCATTATTTAAGACAAAGAGCCGATCTGAAAATATGTATATAAATTACCTATTTTTTCAACATTTGACGTTGTTGCCGGGGGCAAAAGATATTAACGTAGGACAACGCGCTTGGAAAAACGATCATATGAGGTCTTTTTCATCGACTTTATAGTTATTAGAATAATTTTGATGCATATTGAAATATTTTAAAAATTATAAGAAAAATACGTTTTTGACTACTAAAATATGATTTTCATCGCTCTGCCGGGGGCAGAAGATGATTACCTATTAAGCTAAGATTTTGCAGAGGCTATTTTCTCATGCATGCGCAAGTTTTTGTCTCTATTAGAATATGGAAATCGAAAAAAATGTAAAATCGATCCACCCTACACTGGTGAGTGTATATGCATGTGTATCCATAAATACGCATCTGCATACAAATATACACACATGCCCATAATACATTTGACCAAATGGGACAGCAGTGATGTAGGCCTCGAGATCGGTCTCGGTCTCGGTCTCCGCTATTTAGATTTCGGTCTCGGTCTCCGCTATTTAGATCTCGGTCTCGACAGACGCGGTCTCGGTTTTTCTCCCCGAAACCTTTCGAGACCTCTCTCGAGACCGTAATGAAAAATACATGTTATTGGCATACTCATGATGGTGGCTTGGTTGAACAGACACAATTCAGAATGTTTATGAAAGTTTGTAAAAGTAAGGGACTCTAGGTATTCACTAATCAGTCACCCTGTTTTGAGTTGCCACTTTTGTCTTGCGGGGGGGGGGGGGCATGAGCTTGGTCTCGATCTCGATCTCGGTCTCAAATTTTAAGGGTCTCGATCTCGGAAGGTAGATCTCGATCTCGAACCTTTGATCTCGGTCTCGATCTTGGTCTCACAGGATCAGGTCTCGGTCTCGGTCTCAGTCTCGGACTTGGTGGTCTCGACTACATCACTGTGGGACAGTACTACCTTCATATATTTACATTGCAAAGAAATGCCATCAACAAGCAAATTTTATACTTTATTGGCAGAATGAAGTTGTATGGTAAATCTTGATAGATAATGCAGAGTAGCGAAGTTATGTACACTAGCTTTAAAGATATAGAGGCAGAGAAAAGTACATGAAGATTATCTGTTGTAAACTATAAATAATGCTTAGAAATACATACAGTTAGGATATTCATTTAAGATTACGCATTCACATAAGTACACATAATTGCATACAGGTATTCAGCTATGATTATATCTTCATATTTATTTGGATATTAGGCGTTAGATGTCTTGACCTTGCTCATATTTGGTTTTATTTTGCTGGTTATTATTATTTTTGTTTTACTATATAGAAATATGAAACTAAATATGGAAACAAAAGTATGTAGTTTAATTTTGTTATTGAAATAAGACAGGATACAAAGTTATCGCTTGTTTGAGTTGATGAACTTGTCTTTCAGTTTTCTTTGGAAGATTTTTGTCGTAGATTGTTTTATCTCTTGATCAAGTGAATTCCAAAGGTTTGGACCAATTGAGGATAAGAATGTAGTCGCACAATCTTGAGTATAATTCGGTTTTCTGACGTAGGTGTCCAATTGTTTTGTGTTAAAGCGGTGTTGTGTTGGAAGGCTAATATTGTTTTGAATGATTTCTGAAGTAGTATTATGGACGATTTGATACAGGGTAGATGAGGCATTGTATAGTTTGTAGATTTCTCCTAGTTTAAGAATTTTTAACTGGTGGAACATTCAATTTGTACTTTCATGATGTTTGTTCGATTTAGAAATTTTCCTAATTAATCTTTTTTGCATTACTACCAATGGCTGTAGCGAAAGCTGATCCATGCTTCCGTAAACACTAATGCGGTATTGTAGGTGTGGGTACACCGTGGTGAAGTATATGGATCGAAGAACCTGTTTTGCGAGTGCTGCACCAGCTTTCTTAATTATGAATGAGACCTTGGCTAATTTGCTGCATAAATCTTCAGTGTGCTCTTTGAATGAGGGGGTTGAATCGATGGTAATTCCCAGAAGTTTGGTCGATTGCACCCGCTGAACAGGGCTTAAATGTATGTGTGGATTTAAAGGGAGAAAACGATTTCTTTTTTGTGATGACTGTATAGGCTGTTTTTATAATATTTAAGGATTGTTTGTTGGCATTAAGCCATATATAAACACTTTGGAGTTCATTGTTGGAGGTTGTTTGGAGTGGTAGTGAGTCTCTATGCGAGGTTACGATTGAGGTATCATCCGCATACTGGTAGCAGGAAGAGTTCTTTAGTGACCTGTGGATTTCTGAATTAGTAGGTTTCTTGATTAGTTACAAAATATTTGTTTACCCATGATTTTGTTCTTACACTCGTGAATAAACTCGTAAGTCCCGAATAATTCAATTTTGGTCTTGTCTGTCCAGAGAACTTTCTTCCAGAATGCAAATCCATCATTTTGATGAGCCTTGGCCTACTTTGAACGAGCTTCTTTGTGCGCTTCATGGAGCAGCGGTTTTATTCGTGATTACTGCTTTCGTGGCCGGGGCCCTTCTGGGTGTGCTGAGCGCATCACAGAGGTGATTCTCTCGGGCATGGAGGCTTAGATTCCATATTTTGACCGACTGCAAATGCAAAAAAACTTTGTTTAACTTTACTTGTTCTAAGCTATCCGCAACAGAAAGGAGGCTTTCAGAAGGTACCGTCGCCAGCCAACTCCTGACTCTCGCTCAGCATATATTTCTGCCCAGAATCGTGCAAAATCTGTTCTTCGACTCGCCAAAAATTCTTCATCCGACAAAATGTGAAAATCTATCCAATTCTAATTATTCTCGCCTTTCTGGCATCTAGCTAAGAACCTCATCAACGACTTTACTTCCTCTTCGTTCGCTCCTCTTTTCCATTCCGACGGCACAGTTGCCGTCTCTTCTGACAAAGCTGAACTCTTCGCTCAAACTTTCGCATACAATTCAACCCTGGACGATTCCGGTGCTACTCCTCCATCTCCTCCCCCTCTCTGATTTTATTATGTCTGAAATTAGAATCTCTTCTAAAGATATTTTTTCTGCCCTAGCTGGGCTCAACTCTAGGAAGGCGTAAGGTCCTGATGGTGTTCCTCCTGTTGTTCTTAAGAACTGTGCTTCTGTGCTGACACCCTGCCTAGGCAAACTCTTTCGTCTTTGTCTCTCATCTGGTACTTTTCCTTCCTGCTGGAAGTTCGCTTTCATTCAGCCTGTCCCAAAGAAGGGTGACCGCTCTCAACCCTCCCACTATCGTCCAACTGCTTTGATTTCTTGCCTTTCCAAAGTTTTTGAATCTATCCTTAATAGAAAGATTCTTAAACACATTTCTTCTCACAATCTTCTTTCAGATTGTCAGTATGGATTCCGCAAGGGACGCTCTACTGGTGATCTTCTTGCATAACTCTCTGACTCTTGGTCATCCTTCTTTGGGATTTCGGTGAAGCTTTTGATAGAATCTGGCACAAATCTTTAATTTCCAAACTGTCCTCCTTCGGTTTCTATCCTTCTATCTGTGTCTTCATCTCTAATTTCCTTTCTGGCCGATCTATAGCTGCAGTTGTAGGTGGCCACTGTTCTTCTCCTAAAGCTATTCACAGTGGTGTTCCTCAGGGTTCTGTCCTGTCACTCACTCTTTTTCTTTTATTTACTAATGATCTTTTAATTCGCACTTCCTGTCCTATTGACGCCTATGTTGATGATTCCACGCTTCACTTCTCCACCCGCTTCCCAAAGCGCCCCTCACAGCAGTCGCTTCATGATTCGCGTAGGACGGTTATGGGGCACCTGACCTCTGATCTTTCTCGGGTAGAAAGTGGGGCAGGGAAAACTTTGTGGCTTTCAATGCCTCAAAAACTCAGTTCTTCCATCTGTCTACTCGTCACAATCTTCTACACAATTATCCCCTTACCTTCAACAACACACAACTGAATCATTCCTCTTCTCTTAACATTCGTGGCGTTTCCTTTTCTCGTGAGTTTTCCTGGAAAGATTACATATACTCTCTTTCTAAAACAGCTTCTAAGAGGTAAGGTGTGCTGTACTGCCTCCGCAGTTTCTTCACCCCCCACTCAGTTGCTGTCTCTGTACAGGGGTCTTGTTCGCCCCTGTATGGAGTATGCTTCTCATGTGTGGGTTAGCTCAACCCACACAGCCGTACTTGACCGGGTGGAATCAAAGGCTTTTCGTCTCATCAATTCCCCGCCTCTCGCTGATTGTCTTCAATCTCTCTTTCTTCGCCGTAATGTTGCCTCACTCTCTCTTTACTATCGTTATTATAACGGACGTTGCTCTTCTGAACTCTCTAACTGCATGCCTCCTCCTTTAAGGAGAGCACGCAGTACCAGCCTTTCTACACTTTCTCATTCCTTTTCTGTCCAACCATCTAATGCAGGGGTTAATCGGTATTTTCAGTCTTTCATCTACTCAACCGATCAACTCTGGAACAATCTTCCTCAATCCATCTTTCCTCCTGTCTATGACCTCCCATCTTTCAAACACAGAGTGTCTAGGCATCTCTAAAACCCCGGAACTTGATTTTGGCTCTCTTCTTCTTTTATGGGAGGGGCGCTTTTGCGGGCAGTTGCCCTTGGCCCCTCCTTCTTGCATAAAAAAAAAAACACTCTTCAATGCAGACCATTCTTTCTCAATATACGACGTACAGGAGAGGAATGAACATCGATCTTAGTCTTAATGTTTGGCAAATATCACTTGCAGTCACTCGTAGATTCGCAGCAGTCATTCTTTCAATCCGTCTAGCTGTACGTTCTGAAATCTTGCAAGGTCGTTCACATCTTGTAGAGTTTCGATTGTTCCAAAGTTTTTCAATTTCTTTACAACTGCAGCAACCGTCGTAAATGGAATTCGAAGTTATTCTCCTATCTTCCTATAACTCTTTCCAGGCTCGTGTTCAACAATAACAGCTCTTTACCACGACGACCCATTGCTTACTAATGGCTTGTACAGTCATTCATATTCCATGAAGATTCACAGAGAAAATTCCAAAATTTTTGCCAAGAAAATTTTTTTGCCAACAGTCTCTAATTAATAAACAACCAACTACTGATAAAGAAATTTAATTTGTCTAGCCTAAGGTGGACTGCCAAAGTATTAAATAATTTTGTAAATAAATGTACGAAAACTTTTTCATTTTAACTTTTTTTTATTTTCCTCAAATTCTTTGATGTTTTATATTATACGAGAGTATGTTGGAATTAAATTAATTTTTGTATTTGTTAAATTTTTCCAACAAACGAACGGTAAACTCTTCACGACTATCCTATGCATGGTACAAAAGATAAGGACGAATATAAATGAAATATTTCTCTGTACGAATATATATGAGCACCACTACACACACACACACACACACACACACACACACACCTTTCCTTTCAACCTTTCAAATGTTCCGTGTGATGATTCCTCATTTCACCAAGGTCAAACTTGTCGCCCCTCCTCTCGAGTTGGCCTGGTGAAGTAATGAGTTAGTTTCTTGTACTCTCCACTTCACATAGCCAGGTACGCCCGGCTCATCGGGGATTGTTCTGAGCCAGGCCTCTAATCTTCTTTTGAAGATGTCCACAGCAACACCACTCGTGTTCCTTAGGTCTTTGGGCAACTGATTAAACAGTTTTGGTCTTCTCTCAACAAAACTATTTTCTTTCAGGTTAAGGATGTTCTGTGTCTAGCCTTTAATTTGGGAACACGACACAGTCTTCCTTTTATAATGTTATAATGTTATAATGTTTCAGACCAACAAAGACCCTAGGATCCACTCATGGCTGGTCTACCTAACTGTGTTCGTGTATTGTGTATGTCCTCCGTGGTGGCGGAGGGGACCTACAATTTTACGTGGGTTCCGAACCACAAGAACATAAGAAATTTATGTAAAAACTGCCGGTAAATTGGCAACGACCAATTTTTACGAAACTAAATAATTATCAATTTAAAACTAATTAATTATCGATTTAAAATTAAAGATAGAATCTCTGATCCAGAGGATCAAGTCATAATAGACTACTATCCACAAATATGTTACACCTATATCTATTTATAAAGGACATGCAAATATATCGGATCCAAAGAATCCAGTCAATTTCATTACGGTATCCATCAAGTCACGGTCCATATCGATAGCGGACCAAGTCAAAATTTACAATCATATACATTACAATATATACACTTACGAGAAAAAGAGTAGGTGTGGCTGTAAAGACTGTACAGTAATGTAGAAATGTGTGTGCACCCATTTTGGGTCTCCCATTTAAAGGTGTTTGTGGGGCAAGTGAAGATCATGAGTTTTTCAATACCTCACAGTACTATGGGGGGCACCGCTCGGCAGAGGAATCTCTCTAAATGGGGTGTGTAAGGACAGAGAGTATCCCCTAACCCAAGACGCTGCCTCCCTATATCCCACAACACTTGTGTTGAGCTGTGGGATCTATCCCCAGAAAGCCTTAATTTTACTACCTTAAACTATACCCTTTCTATCAACATATGCGTCTAATCGATTTTTAAACATGTTTATAGACGTGCTACTAATTACTTCTACCGGCAAACTATTCCAGCTATTTACTATTCTATGCGTAAAAAAGTTTTTCGCAACTGCTGTCTCGAACCTTCTACTTGTCAACTTACACCCGTTATTTCTAGTCCTATTATATTGAGATATTTCGAAAAAGCTATCTCTATCTACGTTATCGAACCCATTCATAATTTTGAAAACCTGGATTAGATCACCCCTTAACCTCCTGGTCTCGAGTGTTGTCAATTTTAACTCCTTAAGCCTATCCTCGTACGACTTTGACCTAAGCGACGGAATCATCTTAGTTGCTCGTCTTTGAACTCTTTCGATTTTGTCTATATCTTTGCGCATATACGGATTCCAAAATTGGACCGCGTACTCCAAATGGGGTCTAACTAATGATTTATAAAGTGGAACTATAATATCGCGCGATTTGTACTCAAAATTTCGAGCTATAAAACCTAACACTTTGTTCGCCTTATTGACCGCCGCTGTACTTTGTTTCGCTACTTTTAAATCACCAGTGACTATAACTCCTAAATCTTTTTCCTGCTCTACGCTTGTTAAATCTTTCCCTGACATACTATACCCAAATTTACCGTTACGCGAACCTATATGCAAAATTTTGCACTTATCAACGTTAAATCTCATTTGCCATGTGACTGACCAATCAACGATTTTATTCAGATCTTCCTGAATTTTACCTCTATCTTCGTCATTAATCGCCCTACCACCCAGCTTCGTGTCATCCGCAAACTTTGAAACTGTACTGACTAGGCCGACATCTAAATCGTTAATATATATAAGAAAAAGCAAGGGGCCCAATACAGAACCCTGAGGAACGCCACTCGCTACATTAGCCCAGCACGACTCCGCTCCATCAACGACCACCCTCTGTTTCCTGCCTCGCAACCACTCTTCTAGCCAATTTATTACTACACCCCTGATTCCATGAGTTGTTGTTTGGGAGTTTTAGGCAGTGGTGTAGTGCTAAATAAAGAAGTGAGGGAACGCATTTTGAAAGTGTTACTCAGATGCGGGGGGGACAATGGCGAGCGCGGCGAGCCCATACAGCTGGGGGTCCGGAGGCACTGTAAGCCCCCCGGGAAATCTTTTGAAATCTGACCAATTTCAGGGATATTTTGAGGTCATATGCACTGGATATTAGGATATATTCCAAGGTTGAAGATGCAGTATTTCCAGTGTCATTAGATATACGACATCCAGTACGATCAATAAAAATAGCTAACAACTGGAATGATTAACTAAAAAAAAGTTAACAACTGGTACGCCGTGGTGACTGTTTCACCAGATCTTTATAGGCTAGCATTGCCTCAGTCGAAGCTAAAAGGAATGAAACAGTTAATGATTCTTTCTCATATTTCTTCTAGGGGTGGGAATTAAAATTTCATGACGTTAGAGATTTGTAAGTTCGGATTTATTTGAAATAGTGAGGGAACGCCGTTCCGTCTACCAAAAAAAGTAAGGGAACGCCGTTCCCACGCGTTCCCACAGCACTACACCACTGGTTATAGGTAAGATTAGGGACTAGATTCTCCATTATTTTCCAAGTATAAATAATGGTGTACAGGAATACCTCGAAATTCGTCGTTAATTCGTTCCGGAATAACACTACAAAATACGAAACGACGAAATTCAAGGTTGATTTATAACATTGTTGGTTTACGTCGTCGTCGTTGGCCTAGGCAAGCTACGGCTTGGGACCGTAGCGCATCTATCCGGTATAGGTTAACCTGGATGATGTAGCCATAAGCACTGCCGCTGGTTAAGTGCCAACCAGTGATTATCTCACTAGCCGTATTGAGTCCGTTAGGCGAAACTGCGACAGTACCAAAGATGGAAAATATAACCTTTGGATTTCTATTATTTATTTGTAAAATGGACATGGTATTAGATTAAAATAATTATTTGAATATAAATAATTAACTGACAATTGTGATATATAATTAATTATGTTTACATACAATAAAATAATATAGTATACATAAAATTAGTATTAATGTGGTTCACAATTGAATTATGATGGGTAACTAATTTAAAATGAATTTATAACTATTCCGAAATTCAAGACGGTAAAATTAACATTTATCTTTAAACTAAAATAAGAGTATTCACTACACACTCCCCCACCAGAGAGGAAGTTCAAAGAGTTCCGAACGACACAGATTTCCCCGGGACCTTTTTGGTAGCTACATGTACCTCACTTAAGGTTGATTCCAAAAACGCAGGCTTAAGACGATCGATAGAAACCTTGTCGACCTTGGAACCGCGCTGGATGAGGAATGATTTGCGCGTACGTCGGAGAACTTCATAGGGCCCGTCATATGGACATTGGAGAGGCCGTTTTGGGAGAGGTATACGAACGAAAACGTGGGTGCAAGACTGGAGGGCTGGGGAAACAAAGATGTTCTGTTGGCTAGTCAATCGAGGGGGAACAGGCTGAAGGGACTGCATGTGAGAGGAAAGTGTTTGAGCGAATTCCGTAGGATCGCATGACTTATCCCCTGCAGTGAAGTAGCCACCTGGTAGCCGCAGTGTTGTTCCATAGACTAGTTCAGCCGCTGTAGTCTTCAGATCACTCTTAAATGCAGAGCGAATACCAAGCAACACGAGTGGAAGCTTATCCATCCAATGGGAGTCTTCGTGACACATAAGGGATGACTTCAGCTGGCGATGGAAGCGTTCGACGAGGCCGTTAGCTTGCGGATGATACGCACAGGTATGCGCATGTACTGTACCCAACAAGCTGGTAAACTTCTTCCAAAGCGAAGACTCAAATTGGCGACCTTGGTCAGTGATGACTTTTGTCGGCAATCCAAATCTTGATACCCATCCATGAAGAAAGGCTCTTGCAACAGTGTCCGCTTGGATATCAGGAAGTGGGATGGCTTCAGGCCATCTGGAAAAGCGGTCGAGACAGGTGAGCAGATAACGTTGGCCTTGAATCACTGGAAGAGGGCCAACAATGTCTACATGAATTACCTCAAATCGCTGGGATGGGGGCGGAAATGCGTCAAAGGGGGACCTGGTGTGCCTTTGGACTTTGGCACGCTGGCAGGCAATGCACGTTTTGGTCCATGTTTGACATCCTTCCGCATCGAGGGCCAAACAAAGCGAGAGGTAACCAGGTGTTGCGAAGCACGGATACCAGGATGGGAGGGGTTATGAAGATCCGTGAAGACTGCTTGTCTGTGACATGGAGGGACATAAGGGCGAATAGCAGCTGTTGATACGTCGCAATAGAGGGGCACAGACAATCCTGGCATACTCATTTTCTTGAGGGAAAGTGAGTGAGTGGAGTCTTCTCTGAGCAGTTCTTGTAGTTCCGTATCCTTATCTTGATCCTGTGCAATAGCATTCCACAGTGTAGAGCTGAGGGTAACAGAAGTAATCTCTATTCTTGAAAGTGCATCCGCTGGAGTGTTCAAGACACCTTTGATGTGGCGGATATCTGTGGTAAATTGCGAGATATAATCGAGTTGCCTGATGACTCTGGGAGAGTGGTTACAGCTGTTTTTATTGAAGACAGTGACCAAAGGTTTGTGGTCGGTAAAAACACAAAACTCTCGGCCTTCAAGGAAATGTTGAAAATGCTTCACGTTTAAGTAAATAGCAAGAAGTTCACGTCCGAAAGCACTATAACGCGTTTGGGCTGGCTGCAGCTTTTTCGAGTAAAACGCGATGGGTGCTTGTTGACCGTTAATGGTTTGTTCCAACACTCCACCGATCGCAACATCTGATGCATCGACCGTCAGAGTTAGGGGGGCATCACTGATAGGAAATGACAAAGACAATGCACTATTGATAGCATTTTTGGCATTGTCGAACGCCTGTAAACTATCGCTACACCATACCAATTTCGTTACCTTGCGTTTGTGTGTGATCATAGCGTGTAGAGGAGCAAGAACACTGGCACAGTTTTTAATGAACTTGTGGTAATAATTTACCAAACCTAGAAACCGACGTAACTCACGCTGATTATTTGGCATAGGGTAATTTTTTATCACTTCACACTTGTCCTGAAGGGGGGTAATTCCGTGCTGCGAAATCGTGTGACCAAGAAATTCCAAGGTTGGCTGTGCAAACACACACTTAGATGCATTAATAGTAACACCGTATTGTTCTAAGCGTTGAAAGAGGAGTGAAAGATGTTCCTTATGTTCCTCTTCCGTTGAGCTGGCCACAAGCAAATCATCGATGTAGGCATAAACAAAGTCTAAGCCTCTGGTGACCTCATCTATAAACCTCTGAAAGGTTTGCGCAGCATTCCGTAGCCCGAACGGCATCTTCAAAAATTCGAATAACCCAAATGGTGTACAAACTGCAGTCTTGGGAATATCCGAAGGCTCTACGGGAATGTGGTGGAAAGCCTTAACGAGATCTATTTTACTGAAGATAGATTTGCCGTGGAGAAGAGAAGTAAAGTCTTGGACATTTGGTACCGGATATCGGTCCGGGATGGTTGTCGAATTTAAAAACCGGTAATCCCCACATGGTCTCCAGTCTCCTGACTTCTTCTGGACCAGGTGTAGGGGAGAGGACCAACTGCTTTTGGAAGGTCTTATTATCCCAAGATCTATCATAAGCTGGAATTCCGATTTGGCAGCTTTCAGTTTGTCCGGGGCAAGACGTCTGGGTTTTGCAAACACAGGGGGACCTTTTGTTGTAATGTGATGGGTAATGGTGTGCTTAATGGTATCACCCATCTGCATAGGTTGAAGAATTCCTGGATATCGTTGGAAAAGGCACTGGTACATGGAATTAGGGGGAACGAGGGAAAGTGCAGAGTTCGAGGCGTCCGGAAGGGCAACCTGTTTGGCAAGAACAGAAAGCAGTGTGGCCTGGTCGCATAAGCGTCGCTTGTCAAGATCCACCAGGAGTTTGAAATGCTGGAGGAAGTCAGCGCCGATTATGGGATGCCGCACTTGAGCACAGATGAAAATCCACTTGAAGGATCGGTGAAGGCCCAAGTTTAGTTCACGCGACTGAGTACCGTACGTGGGTATGCGTGAACCGTTAGCAGCGTATAGAGGCGGAGATTCCGAGTGCGTATGACCAGATTTTTGAGGGAATACACTGACTGACGCTCCGGTATCGACCAAGAAATTGACACCAGAGTTCCTGTCCTTTATGAATAACAGGTTGGCAGTGCGAGTACTAGACGCCATTAGGACTCGCTGCTGGGGTTTTCCGACGAAAAATTGCAAGGGGAGATGCACTTCCTAGCCTTCTTTCCAAATTTCGAGTGGTAGAAGCAGATCTTCCCGGAACTCGAACGATGCCTCTTCGTAAATCTTGACCGAGAATGGCTTCTTTGCCGTTGATTTTGTAGCAGAGAACAAACGTGGTTGAGTTGTTGACTTAACTCTTCCACTTTCAACTCCAGTTCCGATTGTGTGTTCACGTTGTTGACCGGAGCTGTGTCAATCTCCACTACTTTGTCGGCAGTTTCTGCTAGTTTATCAACTGGAGTAGCAGGATCCATAGTGGCCAAGACACGCTGAGCTGATGGAGGAAGTTTCTGCAAGAACAACTGTCTAAAGATGTCCTTATCGAAGGTTTGTGCGCGTTCGCCTAGAGCGCACTGCATAGCCCTCAGCATTTGAGTGGGCTTACGGTCTCCAAGTTCTTCTTTTGAGATTAACTGATGTAGTTTCTCACGCTCGGAGACAGTAGTGCGGCACAGGATGGCAGACTTCAGAGCGTTGTATGGGTCCTCACTCGTGGAAGTAGACACGATGACGTCACGGACTTCAGAGATGATGCTCGCTGGTAGAGAGGACAAAACATGATCGTATTTTGTCCTGCTAGCGGTGATCCTTCCCAAGTTGAATTGTGATTCCACTTGGTGGAACCAAATAAATGGATCACCCGGCCAGAAGACGGGGAGCTTTACGCTCAAGTGGGAGATGGCACCAGCGTCGTCAGGCATCTTCTCCTATGCTTGCTGACGTACAAGCAAGACGACAAGTTACCAACGAAGGAGTGGAGGTTGAGACGAGCGCAGGCACAGAGCGCACGGGCAGGGGTGAGGGGCAGAGGGCACGAGCGACATTACAGTCTGGTCCTAGTCGCTCGGGTGAAGGGGGTGATGGGCACGAACGACGTTACAGTCTGGTCCTAGTCGCTCGGGTGAAGGGGGTGATGGGCACGAACGACATTACAGTCTAGTCCTAGTCGTTCGGGTGAAAGGGGGGAATCCAACTCCGGAGTCACCAATTGTTGGTTTACGTCGTCGTCGTTGGCCTAGCAAGCTACGGCTTGGGACCGTAGCGCATCTATCCGTATAGGTTAACCTGGATGATGTAGCCATAAGCACTGCCGCTGGTTAAGTGCCAACCAGTGATTATCTCACTAGCCGTATTGAGTCCGTTAGGCGAAACTGCGACAGTACCAAAGATGGAAATATAACCTTTGGATTTCTATTATTTTATTGTAAAATGGACATGGTATTAGATTAAAATAATTATTTGAATATAAATAATTAACTGACAATTGTGATATATAATTAATTATGTTTACATACAATAAAATAATATAGTATACATAAAATTAGTATTAATGTGGTTCACAATTGAATTATGATGGGTAACTAATTTAAAATGAATTTATAACTATTCCGAAATCCAAGACGGTAAAATTAACATTTATCTTTAAACTAAAATAAGAGTATTCACTACAACATGTTTCAATGAGAAAACATTTTACTGTATTATGTTATTAAACAGATTAATTAATCAAATTCTACTCGTTTTTCGGCAAACTATAATGTATATTGCGTCGGTAAACAGTTGAATTTCGTCAATTTCGATCGTTTTTTTCACATTTTAAAAAAAAACGACGAATCGGCGAATATGGACGACGGATTGCGAAAATGTAGGTAGTAAAAGATTAACAACGAATCTGCGAATGAAATGATGAACGAATTTTGAGGTATTCCTGTCTCTCTCTCTCTCTCTCTCTCTCTCTCTCTCTCTCTCTCTCTCTCTCTCTCTCTCTCTTCTCGTTTCCAGTGAATATAGGTTTAATTCGCGTAACCTTTCCAGTAATTTAATTCTTTGCACCCATTGATCTTGGCTGTGAAGCTTTTCTGAATCCCTTCTAGTTGCCTAATGTCTTCTTTTTTTATATGGGCATGTTAGGACCGAGCAGTATTCCAATTTGGGTATGATCAGTGTTTTCAGTAGAGGAATCATTATATTCCTATCCCTTCGTTTAAAGGTTCTCAGTATCTGCCCAGTACTCTCTTTGCTCTGTTTACTACTATCTTATTTTGTTTCAAATTTCGCATCATCAGTCATTACAACCCCTAAATCTTTTGCTTTAGAAGTTCTCTGAATTTCCTGTCCATTTTGGGTATAACATTCCATGAATTTTAGGGCCTCTCTCTTTCCGTACCGTAACAGCTGAAATTTCTCATTGTTAAACTTCATATATATATATATATATATATATATTAGTGGTGGACCGGATATCCGCATCATTTTTAACATCCGTATCCGCACTTCTGACTGCGGATGTTATGCGGATATTACCGCTAATAAATTATGCAATTTACAATTAAATTAGCTTATAAAGTAGCTTATAAGGCCCAGTCATGCACATTTCATGTAAAGTATTAATTACACTGGTATGCATATGAAATTTTTTTGTCTGCTGTGAGGGTTTTTTCAACTCATATTATATAATTCGACCATGCTGAATTCGAAAATGACATTGGTTTTCCTCAATCAGGTCAGGTTTTTTCTCTATTGGCCATTTATTATAAGTCCAATTTTATCCCCAAATTTATTGATTTTTTTAGCTTAAACACTGTAGATACGAGTAATATTATAAGAACACTCGTGAAAAATGAAAACATTGTGTGAATAAATACTTTTATTCATACAATGAATATGGAAAAAAGTTTATTGAGGAAGGAATGAAGTTTTTTTGGCTTTCCGTCTGTGTTTTTCTTCGGGCACGTCTCGCTTCAAACACCAGCAATAGTCCGCCAGCATATTGATATCCCAGTTTCCCTGGTACCTCTCTTCCATTATTTTGATATCTTGGTGAAATCGTTCACCCTGTTCCTCACTATAATCCCCGCAATTTTCAGGAAAATAGTCCAAGTGGGACCACAAAAAGTGCATTTTTATGGACTTGCGCGACCCATGAGCTTTGAAAGCTTCCATCAAGTTTTCGACAACGGACTCGTATTCTGGACTTCTACGCTTGCCAAGAAAATCAGTGACAACTGATTTGAATGCCTGCCAGGCATTCTTCTCAGTTGGAGTCATTGCGTTTTCGAACTGAGTATCCTTGATCAAAGTTCGAATTTGAGGACCATCAAAAACCCCAGCATTTAGTGTAGCATCAGATATATGAGGAAATTTACTCTCGAGATATCGGAATGCTGAACTCTCCTTATTCATTGATTTGATGAAATTTTTCATCAAGCCCAGCTTAATATGAAGTGGTGGGAGCAAAACTTTTGTTGGTGGTACAAGGGGCACTGAAACGACATTATGCGACCCAGGTTCAAAATTCTCTCTGGATGCCCATTCACGCTGTGCATAGTGCTTCTCATCCTCTCGGCTATCCCATTTGCAGAGGAAACATGGGTATTTCGTGTAGCCCCCTTGCATTCCCAATACAAATGCCACAATCTGAAAAAAAATGAAAATATTTAAAGAATTTAGAGAATTTGTTCTATCAGATAAAAAAATCTATGCATTGGACTGTATCACTTCTGTGGGGAAGTTAAGTGTTCTTATACGCTCTCAAATAACCTTTGGAAAAACAACATAGTCAATAGCAATAGTTTACTTATGATATTAGTATTACCTTCAAATCTCCACAGATCCTCCAGTTATGTTGGTCGTATACGAGAGCATCCAGTAAAATTTTCATGTTATCGTAGCTCTCAGTAAGTTGTACGGAATATGCTACAGGGACTGATGCAACCCTATTCCCAATGTTGAGAAGTACTGCTTTCAAACTTCGTTTAGACGAGTCTATAAATAGCCTCCATTCTGATGCGTTATATGGCAGGCCCAAGGATTCGATTAGCCCCTCAACATTGCAGCAGTACACTAAGGAAGAGGTATTTTCGTGCACTGCAAAAAACTTGCGGAATTCTTCCTCTCGTTTCCTATACCAGGAGAATGTTGTTCCCGGAGCCAGCAAGTTGTCCTCTCGAAGTCGTGAGCCCAAGATCTCGGCAGCTAATTTGGAAAGTCCTAAATCCCTGGTAAGATCATTAAGTTTGGCCTGGTTGAGAGGCCTCGGCTCATTTGAAGCGGTATTTCGAGGTGTATATACGACTGGGACTGGTCATTGGCATCGGTCATTGATTCATCATCAGAATCATCGAAGTCCAGGGTTTGAGGTGGGTCGGGTATTGGAATTCCAGGACCATGGGGTACAGGTCTCATAGCAGAAGGAATGTCAGGGTATACAACAATGTGTTTATTCTTCTTGTTAACTCCTGAAAATAGAAACACAGAAACATGGATATAAAACTTGCATATGAAATAGAAGAAGCATTCAGACAGTGGCGGCTCGTGAGGGAAGGCTGCGGTCTGTAAGATATGAAATAGGTCGATGGAGTCTGTATATTTTCTTTCTTTTTCATTCATATTGTCCCTTCGGGGACAATATGAATGAAAAAGAAAGAAAATATACAATCATTGTAAATGTAACTTGTATAACAATATGTATGTGTAAATGTATTTTCTATAACAATATGTATATGTAAATGTATGATTACCATTATGGTGAATATTATGCTATATATGGTGAATATTACATTATGGTGAATATTATGTCAAGTTTCATACGAGGATTTCAAAATATTTAAGAAAAATAAATTTATAAGCCCACCTTGGAGGTTTGTCATGCAGAAATAGCAATCTGTCACGTGATCCTTTCCTTCTCTCCAAATCATGGGAATTCCAAAAGGCAAAGATTTCGCTCTGCCTTTGCTCCATCTTCTCAAATTTTCAATGCACGTCTTGCAGCACATATGAGGGGCGAAATTTTTGTCCTGGTCCCCTAGCTTAATTCCAAGTATGCTCTATACATTGTCTTCACAAATTTAGTGATTTGGGACTGGTTATTTGGCATGGTAACCGTCCCACATATGTAGCAGAATCTATTGGGATCATTTTTACACGCTCTATTCATTATGAAATATTTTATCTATATGCCTGAAAAGTAAAAAAAGATATTATACAGGGTGTCCCAGAATTAACTATCTATTTCAATGAAATCGGACACATTTTTTAAAAACACACTTTTATTTATGTTTATCATGTTTAATATGTGTTAAAAATGTATAAATTTCTAAATTTTTTTCATAATTTTATTTCATAATTTTTTCATAGTTTTATTTTCATTCTCTTTCAGAACCCTATTAATAATGAATACACAAGAACGCATCTTTGTTGTAACATCCCGTATCAAAGGAATGCAATGTAATGAAATCAGAGAAAAATTTACAAGAAGATTCCACAGAACCGGTCCTACAGACAAAGCGATTCGTGAACTTGTGAACAAATTTAAAAGAACTGGATCCGTACACGACGAGGTGGGAAGAGGACGCCCAAGGACAGCACGTAACAGTACCGAACAGGTACGACAATTGTTTGAGGATGAACCAACAACTTCGGTTAGGGAGGCCGGTCGAAGACTCAACATATCCAAGACAACAGTTCATAGAATCTTGCGTTCGACACTGATGAAAAAGGCTTATCACATTCAAGTACTGCATGCCCTAAATGAAGAGGATTATCCAAATCGAGCAGCAAGGTGTGCAGAAATTGTGGATCAAATCGAAAATGAAAGTTTATTGGATAACATCTTATTCAGTGATGAGGCGACTTTCCACACGTGTGGTAAAGTCAATCGACACAACTGTTGTATCTGGTCCAATGAAAGGCCGTCTGAAGTCATAGAATGGCAAAGAGACTCTCCAAAAGTTAACGTGTGGCTTGGAATGACCAAATCCAAAATTTATGGCCCATTCTTCTTTGCGGAAGCAACTGTAACAGGTACCGTCTACCTTGATATGCTTCAGCAGTTTCTCAAACCACAGCTTCTTGATGATGGCATTCTTGATAATGTTGTGTTTCAACAAGATGGAGCACCATGTCATTATGCTCTAATTGTTCGAGAATACCTCAACAGACGCCTTCTGAATCGGTGGATTGGACGTGGAGGACCTCGACCTTGGCCTCCGCGTTCTCCGGATTTGACACCCCTGGATTTCTTTGCATGGGGTTTCATAAAAACAAAGGTTTATCGCCAAAAGATCAATAGTTTAGCTGAACTTAAAGAACGCATCCAGTTGGCAGTGCGGGAGATAACACCTGAAATGCTTCAAAATGTGTTTCGCAGCGCTGAGGATAGATTTGAAATTTGCAGAGATACAGACGGTGCACATGTTGAAACTTCTCAATAAAGTTTTGACTTATGATTTATAAATCTATTTGTTTTTGTATCATAATTTAGTAATAAACACAAAATTATGTCAGTTTTTATTAAATTTGTCCGATTTCATTGAAATAGATAGTTAATTCTGGGATACCCTGTACAAGTGAAACAAGTGAT
Source organism: Bathynomus jamesi (assembly GCA_023014485.1). Taxonomy (NCBI): domain Eukaryota; kingdom Metazoa; phylum Arthropoda; class Malacostraca; order Isopoda; family Cirolanidae; genus Bathynomus; species Bathynomus jamesi. The sequence goes on along the minus strand of JAJOZX010004568.1, from coordinate 341,900 downwards.
GATAGATGTTACTGTTCCAATTCCGCTTTGACAAAATCACGAAAAATTCTATTTTACTTATGAGGCCATAGCCGGATAACCTGAGCTGATTGAGAAAAACGGATTGCAGATTCGAAATCAGCAGGAAACACTCTATAAGAATCACTTACAAAACCATTGACAGCAAAATTGATGCATACCAGTGTTATTAATGAACAAACAAATCTATAAACCTCAAAATATAAATACCTGGTAACACAGAAAATTGAATGAAACTTGTTTCATTCAATTTTCTGTGGCTGAAACTCTTGAGAAAGTTATTATTTTTATCATAATGAAAACATTAATATTAATTTTAATTCTTATGCATTGCCTCCCATAATAGTAATATCACGAAATTTGAAAAATTATGTCATATATTCATAATTCTATATTATATTGATAGATTAACTAAATATCCGCATCCGCGGATAATGAAATTAAAGATCCGCATCCGCAGATGTTGAAAAACTGACATCCGGTCCACCACTAATATATATATATATATATATATATATATATATATATATATATATACAGGGTGAGTAAAAAGTTCGGAAACATAGGACTAACGTTAGCCTGTGCTGCAATCCAGGCCCGATGTCCTGGAAAGAGTCCAACAGAGTCCAGAAATGTTTGGAAATGAAAGGAGAAAATATAGAGCACATCTTATAACATTACTTGTAACACATGTCTTTTTACAAGAAAAGTTTCCTATCCTTCCTAAGTTTCCGGAATTTTGACTCACCCTGTATATATATATATATATATATATATATATATATATATATATACACACCCGTTTCATAATAGAGAATAAAGGCGTAAAAGCGGAAACAGGAAAGAGGACAACTGAGGAAGGGAGGGGCGGTTGGAGAAAGTTTATTTACTGGAAAAGATAAAGATTGTAACGTTACTTACTGTTACTACTAATAATAATAATCAACGTTGACCAGAAGGTACACAGAGGAAAATATTTTGTTGACTCAAACAAAAGTAAATGTTTTTCAACAAAATTTTTGTTTCGTGTTTTACAAAATGAAAAATGCTGATAATAATTTGTTGCAGTAAACATATATTTACTTGATTGAGCAAAATATGCAGTGTTTGTTTTAGACAATTTGTTTCAATTAAACAAATTATTGTCATTGTCGAATTACGAAAACATCTAATATATTTTTTCTGATTTTTTTAATCAGAACTTATTCATGTAACTTTAACTTAACTAATATATATATATATATATATATATATATATATATATATATATATATATATATATATTTCCTTATACACATTGTATATAAAGAAATAAACATAAAATATCTTACCTCAACCGGAGTCGAACCGGTTATCCTGTGACTTTTCGCATAACGTGAAGGTTAGGTTGGCCGGACGCTCATTCTGTGGATGAGCGGGCTCAGGTGACCCTTAGGACACTTTCATCCCCACACAGTGTGGAAATGAGTTTCCACACTGTTACCTTTACTTTACTTTTAATGTTGTGGACAAACTCCTAGTTTCACCGTCGTATACTGAAGGATATGAGTTGCCGGGAATGATGTATAAAATCTGTATTACAAAATATTCTTACTCTAAGCTTAACTAAATCTTCTACACCTTCGGGCAGCAGCAGTCCTGACATTTTATACCTCATCTCCGGTAAGTCATGTTCTTCAGTATACGCCGGTGAAAGTAGAAGTAGTTTGTCTATAATATTATTTGATTATTTGCCAGTAGAACAGAAAATCAATCACATATTGAAATACGAGTATATTACCAGTCATAAGCTCACCATCAACTAGAATGCAGCTACCAGCTACTATCTACCATCACAGATTATAAATCGTACGTCAAACATCAGAAACTTAAGAATATTCCTCTTATGCAAAATGATGACGAAAACGTTTTACGTATGACGTAATTGGGAATCAAACCGGCTCTGTTTATATCAGAGTTCTTAATAGGCAACTGTAAGGACAATTCTAAATCATAATTGCCAATTACACGTATGATTTCGATAAGGCACCTTAGCGATTTCTCGCCCAGTTACAGATGGTTCAGGAAGTACTGTCGTGAAGCGCCAAGTTTATTACCGACGTTTATCGGTAAAATGCATGCATGGAATTTTGCGATAGTCGAATTTTTTAACTAACTGTACCTCCTTCCCCCAGGAATACCAACTGAGTGAGAACATTCGTACCCTCGTATTTATAACAACAAATTTTAATATATATGCACAGTATATATATATATATATATATATATATATATATATATATATATATATATATATATTCTAGTGCATATATATATATATATATATATATATATATATATATATATGAAAAATTATTTCACGAAAGTGACACGTGAAAAGTATTTATGATGAATAAAACCACGAAGGAAAAAGAAACACAAAGGGTGCTCAAGCGCTTTCGTCTAATGACATCCTCAGGAACACTGGAGTGAAAGGACAGATCAAGGCAATATATAGGTTACAAAAATAAACATACATACATACATATTCACATATATATACATATATATTATATGAATAGAAACGACATAAGTGTTAAGGAACGTTTCTGCACACGAGGAGGAGAGATAACGAATAATGAAAAATGAGGCGAACCGCCTCATTATTCGTTATCTCTCCTCCTCGTGTGCAGAAACGTTCCTTAACACTTATGTCGTTTCTATTCATTTATATACTGCGCGGTCATTGCAGTTATATGCATATATATATATATATATATATATATACATATATACATATATATAGTAAGCATAGAAAAAAATTGTGGAGGAGCCAACATTTATATGGTCACAGAAAAATAAAGAAATAAAAATAAATATAAATATAATTGAGAAAAAATTAATTACAAAATAGTGCCTTAGTGATATACAGGGTGGGCGGAAAGTAGCTCCCTATTTTGGATTGGTAAAAAATACGTATATTATCCATTTATTTCAGAAGAAATATATGAAAAGGTAGGCATACATGGTAGGTTTTCTCTAAAATTCAATGTGGGCTCCAACTCTTTCCACCAGCTTCTGGAGCCGCCCAGGAATGGCGTCCACTGACTTTAGCAGGAACTCCGGCGGGATGGAGGACATGACTTCCCGAATTCGGTCCTCCAGTTCTTCCAATGTCCTCGGTTTGGTGCGGTAGACTTCTTCCTTTACCCACCCCCAAAGAAAGAAGTCGCACGGTTACCGCTGAAAAACGGCAGAATCGGTTCAGTGTAACGGTGGGTGTGGTATGACCTCAGATCAGGTTGTGGGCCCGTTCCTTCTGCGCAACACCATGAATGCTGAGCGGTACCTTGCTATGTTGCGAAACGAGGTCTGGCCGGTTGTCAGCACATGGGAGAACATCGACGATCTGATATTTATGCAAGATGGCGCCCCTCCGCACTTCGCTCTTGTTGTCCGTGAGTGGCTGGATGCCCACTTCCCTGGGCATTGGATGGGTCGTCGTGGTCCACATCAATGGCCAGCCAGGAGCCCCGACTTGACACCGTGCGACTTCTTTCTTTGGGGGTGGGTAAAGGAAGAAGTCTACCGCACCAAACCGAGGACATTGGAAGAACTGGAGGACCGAATTCGGGAAGTCATGTCCTCCATCCCGCCGGAGTTCCTGCTAAAGTCAGTGGACGCCATTCCTGGGCGGCTCCAGAAGCTGGTGGAAAGAGTTGGAGCCCACATTGAATTTTAGAGAAAACCTACCATGTATGCCTACCTTTTCATATTATTTCTTCTGAAATAAATGGATAATATACATATTTTTTTACCAATCCAAAATAGGGAGCTACTTTCCGCCCCCCTGTATATGTCACAGCCTAAATAATCATAAAGAAATAAACAGGCAAATAAAAAAAAAACCATAAATATACATACATACATATATATATATATATATATACATATATATATATATATATATATAATATATAAAGACACTTTTAGCACTTTGGCCGAACTTCAATATAAATTCAAATGGCTTTTTTATGGAACAGGTTACAAAAGAATAAAGAAATAAAAATAAATATAAATATTGTAAGTGGAGTCTACCAATTCAAGCTCAAGAGGGAAGTTTTACAATCGATTTAATAGATGCTGCCAAATTGATATATATGTCACTAAAAAATAAAGAAATAAACCAAAAAAAAAAAAAAAAAAAATTAATTATTAAAAAAATAAAAAATAATAATAATAAATTGAAAGATAAATTTTAAGAGAGGCACACCAATTTATAAGGGAAAAATTACCACATATGCATATTATAGTCACAAACGAATAAAAAAGTACAAGTAAATATAAATTGGAAAACAAAATGATGCCTAGATGATATATAAAGAACAATAAAATAATATACAACATATATACGGTATATATACGAAATATAAACGCAATATATACAGAATATATATATATATAATATATGCATAAGGGAAAAAAATTACCAAATTTGTTTTTATAATTATTGTCTGAGAAAACGGTAGGTCGCAAAAGAATAAAGAAATAAAAATAAATATAAATTGAAAAAATTACAAATAATACACGTACACATGTATACCCACATAACCAAATATATATATACATATACACACATATATACAAACACACACACACACACACACACACATATATATATATATATATATATATATACAAGCTTGACCTTCACGAAATGAGAAATCATCCCGCAGAACCTTTGTGAGGTTGTAAGGTAAGGTAAGGTACATACACATATACATATATATATATATATATATATATATATATATATATATATATATATTTAACTGCATACATACATACATACATACATATACACACATACATACATACATATACACACATATACATACAAACACATTTAACTGCAATGACCCCACACATACTCACATACACATACATACATACACATACACGCATACAGCAAAAAATTGAAAAATAAAATTGTAAGGGAAACAACAGAAAAACAAATTTTTTACCAAAGATTTAACAACCTGCCCTTTTTGTTTAAATCCATTCTGAAGGAATTCAGAGCAACGGGATCAAGTTGAAACAGACCTTTACTCATGTTAAGGTTATTTGTAAGTTGAATTATAGCCGACTCAAGAATATTTCTATTAACAATGTTGCTAGAGTGAAACAAAACTGAAACATTATTCCAATCAATACAATGGGATAACTCTGACAAATGGACAAAAAGGGCACTGGACAACTGTCCCGTTCTAACGGAATATTGATGCTGTTTTACACGCGTTTGCAAATCCTTTCCCGTCTGACCTATGTAAAAGGAATCACATTGCTTACACCCAATTTTATAGATAATGCCTAAATTATTGGTAGGGCTATTTTTTACTATGATGTTTTTCACAATATTGTTATATGAAAAAACTACACTGATATCCAAAAGTTTAAGTACATTAGCAATGCCTAAGAAGCCCGGGAAAAATGGAAGTACTAAAATATTCTTTGACAAGGTGCGAGTGTTATTATTCACACGATAGAAGGTTCGTTTAGCCTTATTAAGACAAGATTCCATGAACGCAGATGGGTAACACAACTCACTTCCAATACCGTTGATATTTTCCAATTCGGCATCGATGTATTCCGGACTGGCGATCCTAAGAGCGCGGAGAAACATTGAGGAAAATATGGCCTTTTTAATAGGGGTGTCATGTCCAGAGTAAAAGTGTACGTAGGACAAATTGTTTGTTTTTTTCCGATGGATACTAAACTTAAAACCCGGGCTATCCCTATGAACACGCACATCCAAAAACGGGATTGAGTTGTCTTGTTCCACTTCTAAAGTAAATTTAATGGAGGGGACTTGGTCATTTAACTGAAGGAGGAAGTCATCCAGGTCACGATTCATGGGCCAGATACACAAAATATCGTCGACGTACCGCATCCAAGGATGCCAACCCCCAGGATTCTCGGAATGTAAGTAATTTCAAAAAACTCCATATAAATATTGGAGAGAAGGGGCGACAAAGGGTTGCCCATGGCCATCCCAAAAACTTGTTGATAATGCTCGCCATTGAAAGTGAATTTACAATCCTTGATACAAAGCTTAATAAGCTCCAAAACAGTGTGTGCAGGTAATGGTAAATCATAATTATGTAATTCTCTGGCGAGAAAGTCAAGCATATCATCAATCGGCACTTTTGTGAACAATGAACAAACGTCGAAACTGATCAATCTATCGTTGGTATTAATGCGAACATTATTCAATTTTTCAGTGAGATCCATGGAATTTTTTACGTGTGAATCAGAGACAGTTCCAAGAATGGGGGACAAAACATTAACAAGCCATTTGGAGAGTTTATAGGTAATAGAGCCCACCGAGCTAATAATAGGGCGCATAGGGTTACCCGGTTTGTGGGTTTTAATAAGACCATAAAGATAAGGCAGAGCAGGTACGTCGACGATATTTTGTGTATCTGGCCCATGAATCGTGACCTGGATGACTTCCTCCTTCAGTTAAATGACCAAGTCCCCTCCATTAAATTTACTTTAGAAGTGGAACAAGACAACTCAATCCCGTTTTTGGATGTGCGTGTTCATAGGGATAGCCCGGGTTTTAAGTTTAGTATCCATCGGAAAAAACAAACAATTTGTCCTACGTACACTTTTACTCTGGACATGACACCCCTATTAAAAGGCCATATTTTCCTCAATGTTTCTCCGCGCTCTTAGGATCGCCAGTCCGGAATACATCGATGCCGAATTGGAAAATATCAACGGTATTGGAAGTGAGTTGTGTTACCCATCTGCGTTCATGGAATCTTGTCTTAATAAGGCTAAACGAACCTTCTATCGTGTGAATAATAACACTCGCACCTTGTCAAAGAATATTTTAGTACTTCCATTTTTCCCGGGCTTCTTAGGCATTGCTAATGTACTTAAACTTTTGGATATCAGTGTAGTTTTTTCATATAACAATATTGTGAAAAACATCATAGTAAAAAATAGCCCTACCAATAATTTAGGCATTATCTATAAAATTGGGTGTAAGCAATGTGATTCCTTTTACATAGGTCAGACGGGAAAGGATTTGCAAACGCGTGTAAAACAGCATCAATATTCCGTTAGAACGGGACAGTTGTCCAGTGCCCTTTTTGTCCATTTGTCAGAGTTATCCCATTGTATTGATTGGAATAATGTTTCAGTTTTGTTTCACTCTAGCAACATTGTTAATAGAAATATTCTTGAGTCGGCTATAATTCAACTTACAAATAACCTTAACATGAGTAAGGTCTGTTTCAACTTGATCCCGTTGCTCTGAATTCCTTCAGAATGGATTTAAACAAAAAGGGCAGGTTGTTAAATCTTTGGTAAAAAATTTGTTTTTGTCTGTTGTTTCCCTTACAATTTTATTTTTCAATTTTTTGCTGTATGCGTGTATGTGTATGTATGTATGTGTATGTGAGTATGTGTGGGGTCATTGCAGTTAAATGTGTTTGTATGTATATGTGTGTATATGTATGTATGTATGTGTGTATATGTATGTATGTATGTATGTATGCAGTTAAATATATATATATATATATATATATATATATATATATATGTATATGTGTATGTACCTTACCTTACCTTACAACCTCACAAAGGTTCTGCGGGATGATTTCTCATTTCGTGAAGGTCAAGCTTGTATATATATATATATATATATATGTGTGTGTGTGTGTGTGTGTGTGTTTGTATATATGTGTGTATATGTATATATATATTTGGTTATGTGGGTATACATGTGTACGTGTATTATTTGTAATTTTTTCAATTTATATTTATTTTTATTTCTTTATTCTTTTGCGACCTACCGTTTTCTCAGACAATAATTATAAAAACAAATTTGGTAATTTTTTTTCCCTTATGCATATATATATATACAGGGTGGGCGGAAAGTAGCTCCCTATTATGGATTGGTAAAAAAATACGTATATTATCCATTTATTTCAGAAGAAATAATATGAAAAGGTAGGCATACATGGTAGGTTTTCTCTAAAATTCAATGTGGGCTCCAACTCTTTCCACCAGCTTCTGGAGCCGCCCAGGAATGGCGTCCACTGACTTTAGCAGGAACTCCGGCGGGATGGAGGACATGACTTCCCGAATTCGGTCCTCCAGTTCTTCCAATGTCCTCGGTTTGGTGCGGTAGACTTCTTCCTTTACCCACCCCCAAAGAAAGAAGTCGCACGGTGTCAAGTTGGGGCTCCTGGCTGGCCATTGATGTGGACCACGACGACCCATCCAACGCTCAGGGAAGTGGGCATCCAGCCACTCACGGACAACAAGAGCGAAGTGCGGAGGGCGCCATCTTGCATAAATATCAGATCGTCGATGTTCTCCCATGTGCTGACAACCGGCCAGACCTCGTTTCGCAACATAGCAAGGTACCGCTCAGCATTCATGGTGTTGCGCAGAAGGAACGGGCCCACAACCTGATCTGAGGTCATACCACACCACACCGTTACACTGAACCGATTCTGCCGTTTTTCAGCGGTAACCGTGCGACTTCTTTCTTTGGGGGTGGGTAAAGGAAGAAGTCTACCGCACCAAACCGAGAACATTGGAAGAACTGGAGGACCGAATTCGGGAAGTCATGTCCTCCATCCCGCCGGAGTTCCTGCTAAAGTCAGTGGACGCCATTCCTGGGCGGCTCCAGAAGCTGGTGGAAAGAGTTGGAGCCCACATTGAATTTTAGAGAAAACCTACCATGTATGCCTACCTTTTCATATTATTTCTTCTGAAATAAATGGATAATATACGTATTTTTTTACCAATCCAAAATAGGGAGCTACTTTCCGCCCACCCTGTATATATATATTCTGTATATATTGCGTTTATATTTCGTATATATACCGTATATATGTTGTATATATATTTTATTGTTCTTTATATATCATCTAGGCATCATTTTGTTTTCCAATTTATATTTACTTGTACTTTTTATTCGTTTGTGACTATAATATGCATATGTGGTAATTTTTCCCTTATAAATTGGTGTGCCTCTCTTAAAATTTATCTTTCAATTTATTATTATTATTTTTTATTTTTTTAATAATTAATTTTTTTTTTTTTTTTTTTGGTTTATTTCTTTATTTTTTAGTGACATATATATCAATTTGGCAGCATCTATTAAATCGATTGTAAAACTTCCCTCTTGAGCTTGAATTGGTAGACTCCACTTACAATATTTATATTTATTTTTATTTCTTTATTCTTTTGTGACCTGTTCCATAAAAAAGCCATTTGAATTTATATTGAAGTTCGGCCAAAGTGCTAAAAGTGTCTTTATATATATAATATATATTATATATATATATGTATATATATATATATATATATATGTATGTATGTATATTTATGGTTTTTTTTTATTTGCCTGTTTATTTCTTTATGATTATTTAGGCTGTGACATATATATCACTAAGGCACTATTTTGTAATTAATTTTTTCTCAATTTATATTTATATTTATTTTTATTTCTTTATTTTTCTGTGACCATATAAATGTTGGCTCCTCCCACAATTTTTTTCTATGCTTACTATATATATGTATATATGTATATATATATATATATATATATATATGTATATATATGTGAATATGTATGTATGTATGTTTATTTTTGTAACCTATATATTGCCTTGATCTGTCCTTTCACTCCAGTGTTCCTGAGGATGTCATTAGACGAAAGCGCTTGAGCACCCCTTTGTGTTTCTTTTTTCCTTCGTGGTTTTATTCATCATATATATATATATATATATATATATACACAAACTCAGAATGGTTCCCTGAGAACAATATATGTTAAACACAGACCGTGCATGGCACAAGGAACTCTTCTGGGAAAATATATATATATATATATATATATATATATATATATATATATATATATTAGCAGTCCTCTCTTCCAACTTATAATCTGCCTATAAGGATCAACGTTACGTATATCTTCCTTACAGTAGCTACACTAATAACGTCATAAAGAAAGAGTTGATTCCAGTTTTAAGAAAATTTTATCCACTGATAAAATTTCGCTTCGTTTTTAAAAATACTTTTAAAATAGATTCCTTTTCTTTAATTTTAAATATAAGTTTCCCTGAGTATGTGCTCCTCATGCGTTTGTAGGAATAGGCGTTCTCGCTACAAAACCGACAAATACGTTGTCAGACTGCTCAAATTTCGCATTGACCCCACCCGGACGATTCCTCAGTAATTCACTCGATTCAACCAACCCAGCCAAAGACTATCCTAAGCCAGTTTGAGAAATAGACGAAGGATTTAGCGACGAGTCCGCCGTACGTAATGTACGAGCATTTGACTCATTCCATTTTTTTTAAGGAGATTCACTTTTTCCTAGTTGATGGCACTGCGAAGAACGTAAAGCGAACAACCAACCAATCTCATTCTGTGACTTTAAACCATTCGAGGAGTTTCGGTCGGAAGCTTCTCCGGAAGACATAACTTTTATGGCTGTTCCCCGGAGTTAGGCGAAACACTTCAACTCCAACTCAAAACCCTTCATTTACCCGTGACATTCCAGTCAGTTGAGAAGATATTAAAGTGCTCCGTATAGATTATTATAACTCAACGGGCCTTATAGAGCCTTCTAGAATCTATTTACAGTGATGAACAGGAGTCAGCTCACACTCATTATAACTCCGCTTCTCCACTCCGTATTTATAAGGTTAGTTCTGTTATTTAAGTATTATTTTTCATGTACTATTTTCAATGTCAGACGTACGTGTTAATAATAGTTTTAATCTTTCCTTCTTAACTTTTTAAACTTCCTTTTATAACTTTTTTATTTCATTTCAAACTCATTTCGAAAGTTATTATATTTTTAGTATTTTCTTCAGTGTTTACAATTCGCATATACGAGTATAGTTACTTATTCTACGAGCTAAGTTAATCGAATAATAGGTTTCTCGTCACATTTTCTAAATGTACATTAATGTACATTTAGCTAAGGGGCGTCGCCGAGTTCGGTGATAATTTTTGTTTTTTTCTGCATGTTTTTTCATGCTTTGTATAGTAGATATTGTCAGTAGTTGTGGAATTATGAAAAAACACCAGTTTTAAGGTGTTTTGGATAGACAAGTACCACTGCACAAAGCACGAAAAAGTAGCAGAAAAAAAACAAATTATCACCAAATGCAGAAAAAACACGGATCACCTGAAGATAGGGCCCCCAACCTTCTCTATTTAGCCTTATAAGGCTAACTAACGAAAATATCACGACCTAACCTAACCAATCGTTAGATCAACTGTACGCCCTTGACGATTGGTTAGGTAAGTCGTGATATTTTCGTTAAAACTAATGAAAATATCATGACTTAACCTAACCAATCGTCAAGGGCGTACATTTGACCTAACCGGGCATTCAATTGACCGGGGCCAACTCACAAGTAGATTTATCACATGCTCACATTACAACAATAATTTTAAAAAATAACGGCACACCTAAGCAAAAGCAGCACCTGTGTAATTTATTTACGGTCAGATTTTTATGAAATTTTCAATATAGAGGTTTTCAAATACTAACCGGGCCTTCAATTATTCCGATGTTCACCATTGAAGGGCCGGTTAAGTCAACTGTATGCCCTTGACAATTGGTTAGGTTAACTGGATGCCCGGGTTTTTTTTTTTTTTTTTTTTCCCCGCCTTGAAAACCTCTATATTGAAAATTTCATAAAAATCTGATCATAAATAAATTACACGGGGGGGGGGGGGGCTTTTGCTTTAGGTGCGCCAAAATAAAGATGAACTTCGATATAATTAAGATTGCAAGTTTCGCACACCATGTTGGAATCTAGACTGAGAAATGGCGCGATTTTAAACCTGGGATAGAGCCAGATTTAAATTTGATTGGGTGGATGACGTCACGAGAGCGCTTGTCGCTTGGTGATTGGTTGACGTCCGCCATATTGATCATGGCGGCGATAGCGGCAAATTCAAATTTTTTCTTACATAATTTCCTTAAACTTCACCATAAAATGATATTTCCCCAGTATATAATTAATTGTAGTGTGATGTACATATATTTCTAAAGTCGAAAAGGGTAGTGTATGCTTATAAAGCCGCGACGCCCCTTAGCTGCATAATAGCCAAATTTATTTGTAATACGTGCATTTTCCTATAAGGGTAGCTACTGAAGATGGACCCTAATTACTAATCTAGCTAGCCTAACCAACCCTAACCTAGCGTTACCTAACCAGCCCTACTCAGTTTAACCTAGCTTAATCTAACCTACCCTAATTTAACATATTACCAAGTTATGAACTCGCTCTAAACACTGTCTTAACTTTATGAATAACGTATATCAAAGTTACACCGATAACATTATTATAAAAAGTCATTTATGAACCACAATGGCTTTTGGTGAAGTTGTTGTTACCCAAGATAAAACCCTGTATTCTGCACTTTCGAAAAAATTTCACCTAGAAACAGATTAAAAAAAAATATGCATAATAAATTACTAACTGGTAATATTCTGTTTCTCTTTGAATATTTTAGTCTTTTTGATGACGGTCATAAAAGAATGTTTCATGGCGACATTTTTTTCCGAAATTTTGTGTCTCCATTTTACACCATTATAAAGTTTTAATAAATTGAATACGCCTTTTTACTGAATAAGGGAAACCGGGTTCAATTTTTACTGTAACTTGATAAAGGAGAAAATTCAAAGATCAACAATTTAGATAGTGAATCGTTGTGCTTATTAATTTGAGTCAGCAACGGTAGTCTAAGGTAATCAGTTTTACATATTGCGAATCGATTTACGAAATGATACTTAATTAAATCAATTTATAAATTGATTTAATTAACTGTTCATAAGTAAAAATTGAGATATATTTCCTTAGTTGACGTTAATTTAAAAGATCTATCTGTCGTACTTCGCTCAGTCTTAATTTAAGCAACTTGTACCAAAGTTCATTCGAGTGGTTGGTGACCTCCCCGCTGTCTTGAGATAAAAGGTCGTTCAGTCGAAAGAAAGTATGTATAACAATGAATAAAAACCATTAATTTAAAATCAGAGATACACGACACATTCATTTGGTGTCTCAGAGAGTATATATATATATATATATAGTGTGTGTGTGTGTGTGTGTGTGTGTTCTGCAATGTATTCGAGTTTTGCAATGCAGTATCCTTACTTTATCATATAAACCATTAAATGTGATACGCCTGAGTAGACAGGGATAAACGAATGCATTATAAACTAATTTCAAGTAACTAATAATTAACTCGTTAAAAGTCAAAGTATAGATTCGGACTAACATTTATCAGATTTAATGTAAATATCATGAGCTTAGTTTGAATAATTTTGACCAATATTTTTGACTCGACCAATTGGCAAATGACGTCGATTTGACTTAAATTCTTTGAGCATTGCAGCGACGAGTCTTTTCGCCACTCCAAACGCAGCGCATGCGAACCATGATATAAATTTGAATAAGCTTAGTTTATGCAAAAATATTGGTCAAGTCCGAAATCGTTTGGCAACTGTTGAAGATGCCGATGGAAGTCGAATAATGAAATATTAAAAAGTATTTCGAAGTTTGGCATATCCTGATGGAAAAATTCCTAATTCTTTTTGCAACACCCCTTATGACGGAAAGAACGTACAGCTTTACGTGGGATCCGAACCACGGGTCGCTACATAATCTGAACGCGAAAAACGTTCCTCCCATCCAAATTACTCTTCAGACCCAAATATCGTTTACCTTTGATGATCAACAGGAAGCGGTGTTGCGACTCTAGTGGAGAAATGATTCCCATTTATATTAACGTACTATTTTTCTGCCTTGCAAAAAGGAACCAATGAATTTGTTTATAATTAATCCACAAAATTCATTCCTATTTTTATTTTTGAGAGAATTTTCTGTTAAATGCAGTCGAATTGGATACAACATGGCCTCGGATAAAAAAGAAATATCGCTAAAAACATTTACATAATTTGTAAACTTTATAAATTACACTTACAGTGGTGGTCATAGCGTTGATACCACACTCAATCAAATATAATATCTATCCTCGACGGCATTTTAATGTTGAAAATATATAACGTTGACACTATTTATATTGTAATTTTCAATGGAAGTTAATTTCAGGTTGATTAAAAAGCTTAACGACACAAAATTGACGTTGAGATATTGTTGCGACTGTAGTAATAAAGGTAGTAAATTTTTTCTGTAAACGTATTTTTTTATTAGGTTAACTTTTCAACAATGAATAGTCAGGTATAATTTAGCCTCGCATCGAACTGCAGTCAATTTTAGTGATGAAGCAATTTAATGACGCAGGACTGAAACCCAAAATCTTTTTCATAACTGATTTGTAAAAGTTGGATTTTTCATTCAGGAACGCATTTTCAGACAGGCTCTATGCCCAAAGTTGGCTTTTCAGCATCAACATTTATACTTCTCTTGAAAAGTTACGAGTCATGGAAATAAAATCCTCAACAACATTTCGTAAAAATTAATTTTGTCAACAAAAGAAACAATCTGGAAAATGTAAAAATATTAGTTCTCAATGCCCCAACTCTTTCGGTCATGTAGTGGATAGACTAGAAAAATAGGACTAATCAATGAGGAGGACCAGAAACTAGTACAACGTTCAATGTCTTCACTTTGCTTACAAGGAAACGGTGTTACTCACTGAACTACGGCCTTTGGCATACAGTGAAAGAACGCAGAGTTTAAATAGTACAGGGTGTTCGAAAAGTCTCGTCACCCCCTACAAAATGTACATATTGTAATGCCAATTTTATTTTTGTGTGATTAATTGTATTTATATGTGGTAGGTGTAATTTAAGAAACGAGTCACTAGTAACAATTACTTTAATTACAGTAAATACAGTTACCAATCAAGAATGTGTGCGCGCACCATCATTTTCGAGATCTTTTGTCATGTGATATCTCATTGTGGACATGGGGACTGCAAGTTCTTGTGACCGTTTCCGAAGTGACTTTTTCGGTGAACGAGCCACCGATGCAATCACACCTTCACATTGTTCCGCTCGCGTTGTTGGTCTTCCCGACCGTGGTCTGTCCTCGATGGAGCCAATTTCAAACAACTTTTTCTCCCAGCGTAATACCATCTTGTTTGGTGGTGCAGCCTTATTGAATCTCGTGTTGAAATCATTTTGGATATCATGCATCGTTTTGCCAGTTTGTGACCTTTCATGAGCCCATGTGCTCATCACTATCCTTTCCTCCAGAGTGTAAGTGGACTGGTCTGCCATTGTTCACACAACTCTGATACTTGGAAAAGGAAAAAAGTCAATGAATCGCATATAAATTCAATTAATCACACAAAAATAAAATTGGTATTACAATATGTACATTTTGTAGGGGATGACGGGACTTTTCGAACACCCTGTACATGCGCTTGATTCGAATCCCAGTCGTGTGTGTATGATATAAAGATTTTTTACTCGTATTTATATCGTTAATTTTGTCATGCTGAATTTAGCATCACTACATTAGTTGAACGCCGTGTGTTTACTGTTATTAAAGAACAAAAAAAAGAAAAAAAGTCCTATTTGAAATCGAGTCTAAACTGATCAAAATTTCCTTGGCTATCGTTAGATTATGACCATTTTTCTTTTCGTTCAGTTAGACAGATGTTAATAGGTTTATATAAAATTAATAGTAAGTTTCGTAACTAAACGAGTAAACATGTATTTTTGCATAATAAAGACTAATGACAACTCTAAATTGACGCTGCAATCTGTACACTTTTGACTAAAGAACCTCTTAAATATTGATATTACTTTCATATCCTGTCAATCCTCTTTCTTGGTTGATACCTGGAATGAAATCCAACATTTGTAATCGCTAGTAAATATTTGAAATCGACGTTAGACTCCGTGACACTCAGACCAACGAAACAAGTTTGACGTGTAAACCAGTATTAAATAAACGTAATCAATGTTGATTTGTTAGCTTAAGTCGATGTTGAAGTTTTACTCCTCCATATTTATTTATTAATTTTTCGCTTTATTTCGTGTTCGTACATAATTGTGCAATAAATTAGAAGTCATTTCCGTTTCTTTTGACATCGTGTAACTATCGGATTCAAACGCTCGTAAACCTTCACAGCATTTGACATGAGGCAGGTTTTCTCTTTTGTAAAATTTTAGATTTGTTACTTACGATGTTTTGAATATCACAGTTTATAGATACTGTAGATGTGCGTGTGTGTATATATATATATATATATATATATATATATATATATATATATAATATATATGGGGTGTGCACACAGTCCTTCCCCGATTATAACCTTTAATTACATGAAATCCAAAGAAGAGACGCTAATGCTTTGTTTTGCATGTTGTTGCATAACACACTAAGGTTTTTTCTTATCAATGTTTGATGTAGATTAATGCGTGATAGGCCCATTCTTCTTTGCTGAAAACAATATTACGGTACAAATGTATTCATAAGTGAGGGTTCAGGGGGGTCAACCGAACCCCCAAATTCAGTCCGACTGAATTTTTTCGGGCAATTAACCCAAAAATTCGAGCAAAAGCCCAGTACACATATTTTCAATCACCACGATTTCACCCGAAACTTTTTATGATTTTCATATAGGATATCATCTCTGCCCGAAATGTGTCTTCAGATCTTGAACCATGCAATGTTTGATTATTTATAGAAAGGAAAACCTGTCGCAAAACGGCAGTATTTAAGCACCCCATTTGATATAACCTGTTACAACTTACTCTAATGTTGTAACTTGTTTGGTCAGCCTTTGTACACTTGTGTCTACCTACAAATAGTGTTTAATAAAAATATGACTTCAAAATCGATTTTCGGTTTCGCTTTTTTTCGGACAAAACTTGCTTTTTCTCCGGACAAAATCGGGCCCCTACACCTATGAGTGTACCTGGACATGCTCGAGTTCTTTGTAGCCCCCAGTTGGAAGACCTTCAACCATCCATCATTTTAGAGCAAGACAGCCTCCACATTGGGTTTGTTGTGCTTGAGTTCTTGAACACCACTTTTTTCGAAAGATGGATTGGACGCGATGGGCCGGTGCCATGGTCACACAATCCTCCGATATCACACCCCTGGACTTTTTCCTGTGGAGATATGTAAAGAATTATATGTGTACCATACTCCTGTTGCTAATATTAACACAATTCGTGCAAGGATTTCCGATGCCATCACAGTGGAACACATTTTGAGATTTAATGAGAAACATAATGAATTTGATGTGTTATGCAACAACATGCAAAACAAAGCATGACTCTCTCTTCTTTGGATTTCATGTAATTAAAGTTTATAATCGGGAAAGGACTTTGCACACACGCACACGCTCTCACACTCGCACTATAACGGCCGAGTTTCGATGCGTTTTGCTTTTGATATATTCTACGAACGCAAAGAAAAAGCTCTCACAGAATAACTTTCAAAAATATGATAGACCGTGAGTTTACACGCTTATCTGTCCTTAGACTTTCTGTCGTTAAAACGGTGCAGCAGGACGGCTTAAATGTCCTCAAATAACACTTTCATAGTTGTGTAACTCCTTTACTACTGTTATGCTTTAATTACTGACCCAAACGATAGAGCTGCACTGTAAAAAGTGTTTTGAAACATTTCTAAACGCACATTTTGTCGACACTTTTAATTACGTTTAAGATTAAATATGTTTTGAGTTCCCATTTACTTATGAACATGTTTAGAAATTTAACGTGTTTGATATAACGTTGCAATATAGCCTTTATTTTTATTGACCGATAAATTTATTGACGGAACACGAACTAATATTTAATGAAGAATTTTTAAAACTTTACAAAACAAAAACTTGCTGTACTGAATTTTGCAACAGATTGCTAAACATAGGCTGAGAGAGACTTAAGCAGAAAGTTAGCAAACTCTTTACACGCTACATTAGTTTCATATTTAACCAAACTTAAATACTATTATTTAGCACTTAATAATTAATTAGGATCGCCTGAAGATCAGGGCCCCCAGCCTTCTTTAGTTAGCTTTATAAGGCTAACTAACGAAAATATCATGACCTAACCAATCGTTAGGTCAACTGTACGCCCTTGACGATTGGTTAGGTTAATTCGTGATATTTTCGTTAGTTAACCTTATAAAGCTAACTAAAGAAGGCTGGGGGCTGTGATCTTCAGGTGATCCATTAATTAAACTATACATATATAGATGCGTGTTTTTTTTTATTAAATAAATTTACGAAACTTTGAAACATTAGATGACTAATTATGATAGAGGCGATGATGACTGCTTTAAATTAATTTCTAATGAACATAATACATCTCTGCACCTCTCTTCCTGTAAACTAAAAAATGTAAACTTGCATAAACAAGACGGGAACGGATGCGTAGTTACAAGTTTCAAAAACTAAAATATTTTCAATGACGACAAAAAGCGCAGTAGATTCTTCGTTTTACGGAAAGTGAAGAACTGAGTAGTTAACTGTAAATTTTTACTGTTAAAAATAGAATAAACGAAGACTTATTTAAAAAAAAAAAAAAAACGCGCCATTCCAAAGTAGTTTCTTCTTCCTTACACCCAGCCAAAGTAAGAACAGTGGTTTCCAACCTCTTCTGGAAGATGGCACCCGAATGCCATCTAAGGTGTCCATTATGCAAACTTTGGAAAAGAGGATGCGTTTCTGAAAATTTTTAATTCGGTGTAAATGCTTTTTTAAACCAAATTTACTGTAATACCTCCGCAATTTTATAACGAAGTGATGGAGCTATTGAAGAATAGGGACCCCAGCCTTCTTTAGTTAGGCTTATAAGGCTAACTAACAAAAATATCACGACCTAACCTAACCAATCGTTAGGTTAACTGTACGCCCTTGACGATTAGTTAGGTTAGGTCATGATATTTTCGTTAGTTAGCCTTATAAAGCTAACTAAAGAAGGCTGGGGTCCCTATTCCTCAATAGCTCCGAAGTGATAAACGAAATTTATTTTAAATTACATTTATTTGATTAATCTTATTTTTTTCTTGGTTTTTCTTACTTTTTTCCGTCTGTGGCAGTTGCTAAGTTTTTTGGGTGCTACTGTAGTATGCGGTCTACCTACGATTCGGCGGTTTACCTTTCAAGTATAATTTCTTATCTTGTTTGCTAATTGCTTGTTTACATCCCAATGTTAATCGCCCTTGACGATTGGTTAGGTTTAGTCATGATATTTTCGTTAGTTTTAACGAAAATATCATGATTAAACCTAACCAATCGTAGGTAGACCGCATACTACAGTAGCACCGTTTTTTGTTTATTACTTCTTCATAGGCTTCAATAAAGGTAGGGTTCATATTAAAGCAAATTTGCAATTCACCTTCCAACGTTTCGATGTAAAGTTTGCGTTCATCTCGCGAACCAACCAACAAAACCTAACGGCAGCAATACATAAATTTTAATCAGTTATAGTAAGTTCGTCGTTAGTTACAACCTGTAATTTAAAATAACTAAAATACCGGACAGAGTGGTGTCCGGTATATTTACCATAGACGACAGTCATGAAATAAAAGAAGAGGACTGTCTGGTTTAATACCGGACGTTTGGCCATCCTCGTGCCATCTGATTTTTTTCGTGGCATCCCGGAAGATTTTCGTTTCCCATTATTTAACACCCAGTTCCCTCCCCTCAACACTACCTAACTTTAAACTAAACCCGCGTTTTGTTTCATCTGAAATTTCAATATCTTGAGTAACTTCCGCAATTACTTATTTTTGTCATTTCCATGAAACTCTGCGTCACCCCAGGGTGCTGTGGAACCTCGGCTGAGAAACACTGACGTAGACACACCGATTGAATTTCCTCCCTTCGTAATATCATTGATAAAATTTAACTGGATAATCGACTTAAATTATTTTTACTAATGCCCAATAAAACCTCAGTCCCATCAAGTCAATATAAATCGAGGTTTATACGTAATTTTTTATACGTGTGGCAAATTTTAGAGGTGGAAAGAGTACATCAGTACGCGAGTATTCTTGTAGTCGAGTACGGGTTTTTGTCGTACTGGTTTTCAATGCAATGCGTTCATATGGTCTAATAAGTTTCACTCACGCAAGCAGCCAAGCACCAATTAAAGTTTGAAACCACACTCTTACACGCGTACTCGTACTCGAGCACTAAAAAGGTGTACTGTACTCGTACTCGTCCAATTCCATAATTTTGGTACTCTTTCCGCCTCTAGTGGCAATTAATTGTACTGCTTAAGTTCGACGTTTTCAGTAAATGTTCATTGCGTCACTCCGCTAAAGGTTTTTGCTTGCCGATTTCATAAATGGGTAAAAAGGTTTTTTTTTCCTATTTTATTAAATTATCGGAAGTATGTAGATTTTTATGGTCGGAAAATGTTCTCATTTCGTATGAAAGATTTTTAAACGAGAAATTCGGTCTTATATAAAATTAATTCTAAGAAATGTTTCAATTGCTGCGTTAATATTCAAAGTATTTGTAAATAAAAAATTATATATATATATATATGTAAAAAGTGAACAATGAACAATTCCTACACCATCATTATATGAATTCATTGTCCATTTTTACATAAGAAACCAAAAATCACATAAGCGAGTTTTGGATAGAATTTCGATTTTTACGTCTTTATTCATTCCTGTATTTTTCTAATTCATCTTTCTAATAATGACTTATACACTATGACGTCACAAAATAACTTTATTCTCTTTACGTTTCCCACTCTGTGTCTCTAATTCGTTCTTGTAAATCTTCCTAACAATGATTTGTACTTTACGTAAAAATTCAATAACTATGACGTCACATTTTCCCTTCATCATATATCTAGTATCCAACGTATGAAAATTCTTTAACATCATGCTAAGGACGAAACACACTATAGAAGTCATTATTTATATGTTATGTAGTATAAATATAATTATTATTCAACCATACTCATTCTTACATTCATGGTCTTTCTTGACCGCTATCCTTTATTAATTTTATTACTTATTCATTCATCTACCTATTGTCTACTTATGCCCTATCAACTTATCAGTCTATGTTTACTCGTGTCAATCATGAAATGCAAAACTTTCGCAGTTCGTTCGAGAACGCGAAAAAACGTTCTCGTATTATTTTTTTCATTTTTATTTTTAATTATATGACCTCCCGAGTTGAACTCAAAAATGCTGAGTTAAGAAGTTATAAAATTCCGCTCACGACGACGGATTCGAGCGCCTCAAAGATCAGATGCCTCCGTTCGCTCTGATTTCAAATTCATAACATTATAACATATTATTTCGTAAATAAATCATCTCGTAAGTGCCATGTACTTTGTATTATATTTCTAACATCTTAATTGTCTATTAATAAGAAACACTGTAAAAACAAAACAAGTTATAGTAACTGTTTAATTGTAATTAACTGTAATACTTGATTTAATATAATGTAATGTACTTCAATGAAACTGTAATTGAATGTAATGATTTAATTTATCATGTAAGAATGTACTTTAATGGAATTGTAATTAAAACAATAATAAGTGAATATGAATTAATTGGTAATTGTAATCGTAATTGTAATGAACCAAAATTAATACGTATACAGTCATGTACTCAAAGTGTACTTATGTGTACTATTACGAAATGATATCGCCGTCAAAAATGTAGGCTCGGCAAAAATATACGATTAGTTTTATTTATATTTTTTTTTATTGTTTTTAGTTGAAATCTTTCAAAAACATCTGATCATGTGTTTAAAAAGGGGGGAAACTTAACCTTCGACTGTCTCCCCCAAACATTTAGACTATATTATACTGTACTTGTAAAATTAAGGCACTTCTTTAGATTGCCACTTCATTTAAGGCACTTCTCCTTTAGACTTCATATTAGCACCTCATTAGGAGGGGGCAGAGGCCCCTTGCCTCCTTAATATATTTTTAGATTCCGGCCTGAGCCATGGTCGAAAGAGGTCGAACCTCTACCCTTGTAAATTCAGAGCAATACCTGTAATTTTTAAGAAGTAAACCACAGTAAAAGAAGTTTTTATCTTTTTCCTTCGAGCCGTGCTCTCTTCAGGAACTTAGTCAAGTCGACAAGTTATAAAAGAAAAGTCGATAATTTTAGTATAAGAGAAAGGATCAGAGAATTATTGAAAGAAAAGAATTAACAGAGTGTCGACCCCATAAAGCGAGAGAAAAGAATTATAGAAAAGTATAAAGAAGAAACATCCGTTGCTTGCCTCCTAACTAGAACCCCCGTCGAATCCGAACCGACTCAGGGCCATAAAGGGGGGGGGTTAACATATACAGGGTGTCCCGTAAGTCTGGAACCATAGGGCAAAATTATAAAAACGCCGAAGAGACTTTTGGGGACTTTGTGAAATGAGCAAGGATGGTAGCGGCTGTCATCGTCGGTGGATGTCCTCGGAGGTCCACTGAGTGGTTTATCTCCTATGGATCCCGTTTCCCTGAACTTTGCTACAAGTTTGCCGACACAGCTGCGTGTTATCGGCGCGCGGTCCGGATGCAATCTGTTAAATTCCTCAGCGACCTCCCTCTGACTCCGATTTCCTACGAGCAGAATTACCTGGATGCGTTCTTCCTTACTCAAACATCATGGGCACTTCCATAAACAAAAAAAACATGAATTACTTATTTTACCCTATGGTTCCAGACTTATGGGACACCCTGTATATAGAACGATTAAGTAAATAAATGCGTGGTATGGAACATTTAAAAGTTAAGCTCTTTAGATCATAAAAATTACTACAAAAAATAAACGCGTTCGTTTTTCGTCGAAACGTTTGAGAAATATAATTTTCTCCCTTCCCATTTTTAGTAAAGAAATTTACATTTTGGGTAATGACTTCAATTTTGAAAATGAATGTGTAAGAGAATATCGTAAATATTATAGAAATATGATAGTGAAAAATATGAAGAACTTAAAAGATGAAAGAATACTTTGGAGTCTAGTTGGAAATAAGTTGGAGAGTATTAAGAATTTGGTATTATATAAGATATAATGAAGCAAAAATTTATAAAATGCTAAAAAATGCAAAATAAGATGGAAAAAAGCCTAAAAATGGAGAAACCCTCTTTGAACCTGTCCCCCCTCCCTCTTTTAGAAAAGGTCTTGGGAGCCGGCATCTAAGGATGAATAGAACGATAGTGTCGACGCAAATATTACGATAATCACTCGGTTATCCGTGATTGAGGGTCAGTCCATGATCACGGTTAACTCGGTATACCCCGCTGGTGTATCGGTAGTGCAGCCACTGCTACCCGCCACTGACTATATTTGTAAAATTGGACTACTAATTTTTATTTAATTTGGCCCTTAACCCTTTAAGCCCTGAATTTTTTGTAGGGTTAAGTTATGAATGCTTGTATTTGAAACGTTACCATTTGTACTTTCAGCCCTTAAAGGGTTAAGCTTTAGGCTTTACTGGGCTCTTAATTAAAACAATTATTATTATTGATAATATGTAAATCATGAATAAGAATTATTAATTATTGGATTATATATATTAATCTTACGGTGTTAATACAGATATAAAACAAATACAAAGTCATTAGTGAAGGCATGATACCAAAACTGTACAAAGAAATAAATATTAGACACGAGAGATGAACAATAACGAGTAATGTAAATTTAATCCTAGATTTTTATTAGTATTTCGTTATTAATTGAGATTTCAACTTTGTTTTAAAAGAATTTACATTCACAATATTTTTATATCGACATTTAATTCATTCCATAGTTTTAATCCAATGAAAATTGATAATTTTTTATACGAAGACGATCTAAATTGAGAAATAACAAGCTTTGATCTATTTCTGGTCTGATGCGAGTGGATTTCTTGACGGGATAAAAATTATTTATGTACCCATTGTAAATTAATGATTTTGTTCTTACACTCGTAAATAAAAATAAAATTTGCCAGTTTGATTACGTCTTTGAGCTTTAATAGTTTTGGTTCTTTAAATAATGTACTGAAGTAATCGTGAAAATCAGCGTTACCTTATTGCTCATTTTTGGATAACAAAGATACTGTTTAAAGCGTTGTCAGCGGAGTTTTCCCAAACAAGGGTGTAGTATGTTATATAAGGAAGAACAAGAGTATTATACAAGGTTAATAAAACCTGTTTCGGGACTACATTGCCAAGTTTAAACATTATAGCAACGCTCCTTGAAATCTTTTTCGAAATATAATTTACATGATCACTCCATTGCAAATTCTTGTCTAGCATTACATCAAGAAATTTTGTTTTAGTACACTCCTTTACAGCGATTTTATCAACATTTAATTCGTCAAAATACACATTTCCTTTGTTAGTAAAATTCATGAAATTTGTTTTACTGGTGTTTAGGAAGAGTTTATTGGTGGTCAACCATTTCATTACATTAATAAATTCTGATTTAAATATATTCTTAGCTGAATTAACAGCTTTGGAAGAAAAAGACAGTTGTCATCTGCAAACATTATGAAGTTAAATGTATCAGATGAACGTCAAAGGTCATTTATATATGATAAAAATAACGGAGGAAGCAAGATTGAGTCCTGTGGTACACTGTTTGACAAGCGTTTCAGTTGAGCAGACCTTATTTACTGATACAAAATTATATCTATTGGACAAACAATTTTAAACCAATCACTAATTGCTCTTCTGAACCCGTCACAGTATAATTTGTTAAGTAGAATATTGTGGTCTATTACACTGGTTCCCAACCCGGGGGTCATGGCGAATTTCCTGGGTGGGTCATGGAGGTTGGTCATAGCGTACTTTTTAAAAAATATATAACTATATATTTACATTAATTTTCCATGTGTTCGAATCGGCTCTAGTGAGCTATCGCCTCAAAAAGGTTGGGAACCACTGGTCTATTACATCAAACGTCTTATTCAAATCTATAAATACTGATATCTTTATTTCTTTGTTCTCTTTAGCTATATTTGCATTTCCCATAAGATTTAAAATAGCCATTCCCGTTGTTTTATTTCGGAAGTCATGTTGATTTGGAGATAATAAATTGTAGGATTCTAAATATCGCTGCATTCTACTTACAATTTTTTCAAAAACTTTGCTGAACACGGATAATGAACACACCGGCCTGTAATTAGTTGCTAGTGCAGGATCATCCCCTTAAAATGAAGTGTTATACAATCAATTTTTAGCATTGACGGGAATATTCCTTTGAAAATACTTTGATAATTTAGCCAAGTTACAGATATCTTTAACAAATTTCGATATAGATGCAGGAATGTTATGAATGTTACTGTTTGTATTTTTAAATTTACAAATAATATTCCAGACCTCAGTAGAAGTAGCAGGAACAGTATAATATACAGTGAAGTATTTTGTACTCACCACAAGACGTAAAGATCATTCGCTTCCAAACATTGTAAGCACTCCTTTTGCTAATATTGTCTTTGGTAGTTTCTACGTCACGATCGTCATCGTATCCTCACTCGAACTTCATGCTGTTGCTGCTGCTGTGCGTGTTGTTTCAAATGTTTGAGCACTGGAAGGAGTACTTGTAACACTTCTTGAAAAAATCTGTAATCTTCGGTTACGTGCCAAATCACGGTTAACGTTGTCACGTTGAATAAGTGCACAATGGTCACATTAAATCACGGTTAACTGGATTCACGGTTGAGTTAATCACGAAAAATAGCGTGAGTATTGTACAAGTATATAATACCAGACGTTTCAGAGCTGGACATGTTCCATCTTCAGTGCTTTATAATACTATATACGAAGAATTCTATAAATATTCTCGTTTAAGTCTGAGTTTTAGATATATTTGGTAAGTTACGCTGCATCATGTGAACGAAGAGGATGGTTTCGCGTTAAAGAACTTAACTTGTGTTCTGTGGAAAAAAAAAAATATATATATATATATATATATATACATATATATATATATAATAGGCAGAGTAGGTGCATGCCTAGGGTGGCAAATTTTGTCGTATTTCAACCTAAACAGGGCAAAGGAAACAAAAATAATGCCTCTAATAGCAAACTAGCAATATCAAATGGAACAACTATAAGCCACTGGTGACAGTTTAATCACTTTAATCCCTGCCTAAGGGCGGCAAAACGCTAAGTACGCCTGTGTGTGTGTGTGTGTGTGTGTGTGTGTGTGTGTGTGTGTGTTATACATGCGGTAATCTGACGTCTGGGTATTCAGATTTCGCTTATTCTGACAACTGTCAATTGAGACCATTCATCGCTTTGTCCGACATCACCTATCTACGCCACTGGCTACTACGGGACAACACAGACATTACAGTACAATATATATAACCGACTTTTTCGAGCTAAAACCAAAAGGAGTTTCTTCTTAATTTTAAATTTGTTTAATAATTTATTAAGCCCTTTATGGCATTTCATTTATATATAAAATTACAATACACCCAAATCGTAATCGGCTTGGTCTCTCTTAGTAATTCATCGTTTAATCCGACGATTCGGGTATCCCGACGGGCTTCTAGTCCTTACCTGGTCGGATTACCGAATGTCTAATATATTTTTTATATATATCGTCCTCGGATAGGTAGATATAATTCACCATTGTCTCTCGATCGTAAGTCGCTAGACTGGATGAACTTTTACTCCTTTTGGAACATTTGGTTTTAAATAATATATTATACGTGTTTGGTTTCATCATTTAATTGATGAAATCCTTTTGGTCGTAGGAAACAAACTTATAAATTAAGAAACCCAAAAGAGAATATTAACGCATGACTGAAAATAATTATTATTTCGCGAACCTTCATTTCGGTTATCGATTAAAATTTTGAAACCGGTTATGTATGACCGCTTCTTGACAATAAGAGAATGTTGTCTAAAAGTCAAGGTCGAAGCGAGGTCACGTAAAATACTCATAAGTAATATGAGATGCATACGAAAATTATGTTTAAATGCGCGCAAATACTCGTCAATAAAAAGGAGGAAATATATCTGAAATGGCATAGTGATATGAGGCGAAATTCTCTTCTACGAAACGGAAAGAATTAATGATAATTCAATAATTAAAATAGTCGCGTAAATTGTAGAACCGAGACAGTGAACAGGTTGCGGAAGATTGGAAGGTGAGAGTAGAAAAAGAATAAGGAGAGAGTGAGTGAGTGAGAGTCTGAGTGGGAGAGAGAGAGGAGGAGGAATGGGAGATAGGAGGAGGAGTGAGAGGGGAGGGGAATAGGATCAATATGGCGAGTATTCCACGTTGTGATTGGCTAGTGCTCTCCCTAATTCCTCCTCCTTCCAGTCCTTCCTCACTCCCGCTATGAATAGTTTAAAGCGTCTTGCGCACAAGCAACGCCGATCTCATTTAAAACAGTCTCATAATTTGCTATTTATTCTGTCCTCAGCGAATCCCAATAATCTGGAAACTCTACGAAGAGGATGCTTCCCCTCTGCCTTACACACTTTTCTTGCAACATCTACTTCTTCACAGTGTAAACCGACTTTACGCGGTTTATTTTGTCTCACTTCAGTATTTTTTGACCCATCGGAAATACTCTCTTTTACTACCTTTTTTATTTCTCTCTCTCTCTCTCTCTCTCCTCTCTCTCTCTCTCTCTCTCTCTTTACTCTACATTTCCAGGTAGGACGCATATATAAATATCAACTAGCCATTTTGCAGGAAGATCAGATAGAAAAGGGAAATTCGCCTTAGGTATAAAGTGCTTTACGCTCTTCACGAAACAATTGTACTCAGTAGAACGAGGAATTAAAACAGAAATGAATCAATATTTTTGTCGGTAATGAACTGTGTTTGACTTTCTGTATTTGGATGAATGTATAACAGGAATTTTTTTTTTTTTTTTTTTTTTCACATTATTTTATTGCGTTCATTTCCAATTACTTGATTAAATTCTTTGTCGTTTACTGGATTGATAAAGTTTTTATTTCTATACTTTATTTCATGCGAATTATTAGCATTATTTCAATACCATATTGTAAAAAAAAAAATTTTAGTGAAGTTCTTTTTGGTTGTCAATCCAAACGATTTTAGTTAATTAGTTAGCGAAATTTTGAGTAAAATGAACAAATTCGAAACGCATTATTGTACTCACTTAACTTATAATTGGTACAAATTGTCAGAGTAACCTAATATTAACCAATAACCGTATTAGATTAAGGAATACGCAGTTTTTAAAAAAAAATTATTCCGGTAGTTTTTATGGATAGACAACGAAAATGAATTTGTGCTTTAAAAGACATTTGATATACGGGTGACTACCTTATTATTGCGCGAAATATTGAAAAATATGGGTCACATATGGAGTAAAATTTCAAAAAGAAAAGAATAGATATATGTGGGGATTTTATTAGTGAAACTTGGTTAAATATTTTGAATTGAAGGCCTCATTCATACTTTATCTTCACCACACACACACACACACACACACACACACACACACACACACACACACACACACACGTGTTTACATTATTTAAATATTTATCAAACGCTTTTTAGTAATTTTATACTTCATATAAATAATGTAGCTTATTTTTTTATTAAAGAAATATACAGGGTGAGTCAGAAGTTCTGCCTCAAAAGTATTTATTGTATAAATTTTTGAGGCAGGAGTTTTGACTCAACCCTCATATTAAAATTCAATTCCAGCATGTAAAATCTATAATGATAATGAAATTACTGTTATAATTAATTAATGAAAACACCCGTGAAATGATGATTAGGATATTACACATCTATTGAACTGACATGAAAATTCTTCACATATTTTGGAAAATGCCGCAATGAAATATATTTTGAAATTTTGAATTTAGATTTTTTTTTTTTATTATCTAGGACGAGATGTATGATGGAATCTTAATTCTGGTCGTTAACAATACGTATTTTCAAAGCAATTATAAAGTTCCATTATGCATCTTTATGGTAAAAGGAGAATCGGACATTAGAGATAAATTGAAGTATAATCGCATATTTCAAACCTTATATTCAGGATTGTCAGTCAGTCATATAATTTAAATTGTAATTTTCGTTCTTTGTAAAATTTACCAAAAAAAAAAAAAGTTACATAAAATTATGGAGGTAATATAATAATTTAATAATTGGTCTGGAGTGCTAGGAACTGGCACAGCGCTCAAGCTAGACTAATGCGGCTCATTACATTAACTCTTGAATTATTATTATTATTATTATTATTATTATTAGGCAGCTTATAGGGAAACTATATTACCGACTGAGTTACGGTCGTTGGCCATACAATACAATACTCTAGTCTTTGCTTAAAGTAACCTTTATTGATACAAAAATTAACATTCTTAGTGATAAAATACGCAAAAAATGTTTACATAAATTAGGAGTCGAAATACGCCTGTTGTTTTATAAAAGTTCAGTTTAACGCGAAAGAGAAGCGCGATTTAATCAGAAAATATCCGAGTAAAACCAATATTTTTTATCGAAATTCATAATTTAACTCCTCCATCATACGTTAAAAAGTTAAAATACGAATGTTAGTTTTAAAAAGATCAGAATACCACAATAATTTGTAGTATATTGCATAAATGTACAGTTGTAACTATTTTTATAGTTTTATTTTCTGTTTTAGCGAAATATATCTTCGGTTTTCTTGAAAACGTGAACAGAATGCCGGAGTGTGTTCGGTTGAAGTACATCAGCCGGTAAATTCAATGGAAAACATCTTATCGAGTAATTGCCGTTAGAAGATCAAAGTTCCGCGTATAGTAGTTTTCTTCCATTGATATTACGATGTTTACGTTTTGATAGAAGCTGTAAGACACTTTGGAATATAGATATTATATTGATACAATAGTTTAATAGAGTTTTCGATAAGAAAACATTAGGCTTAAAATATTTCGGGGCTAAATATCAGATTCACGACAATGATTTTTACGCATTAGGCAAGTTATTCAATATTAGATTAGGTCAGGTTAGGTTACTATTCTTAACTCTTAAAACAATTCAGTATCGTGAATCTTAAATTCAGCAGGCGGCTACGTCGTGGCCACGTCGAAACTGCATCACCGCTTCCCGTTAGGTCGGCAAGGTTAAGCGACGTTAGATCTGTTTAGTAGTTTGATGGGTGACCATCTTCTGCGTTCAGATATTGTGACCGCTAGCTGGTTCGAACCCCCGTAAAATTGTAGCTTCCCTCTATTACATGACCTTTTTAGGAAGTTAAACATCATCACCAAATTTATATGTACGTATATACTGTACATATATATTTATATTCCTCAAATTTCCAATCTGTTGAACACCACCTCTCCTCTAAACCTCACCACCGATTCCTCACTGAAACTCGGGTGTTTGGGATAACTGACAGCAATCCCTTTTCTGTACCCTCCTACAGTACTTTCTCTATATTCCATTTCATTTCAAAGGTGGATGTACGAAACGACCTAACTTGCTCTCGCATTCCATAACTTGAATCCACACCCTCTGGCTACGACTTAATTGCCAATCTCAAACTAAATGCATCTGCGATATCTACCTTTCTCCTAATTGATTCTACTGACTATCCAAAACTCTGAGTACCTTACTTCCAAAGTGGAATACATACTCTCCTTTCCCTGAAATCATCTTTGACTTTCCTCTCATTTCACTAACACCCCTGGTGAACTAGATTGCAATTTTTCTATCATGGATGACCTAGAGCAGATTGTACAACACCCTACTCGTATCCCTGATCACCTTGGAGATAGGCCCAACATTCTAACTTATTTCTCACCACTCATCATCCTTCTTACTTTGTTAAAGTTTTTTCTCCGTTGTGCTCGTTTGACCACAATCTTATTTATATCTCTTTCCTGTCCTATCGCTCCAATTCGACATTTGGAGCTTCCCAAGAGGAGGCGCCTTTGGCACTTTGGTCACTATGGTCGCTGATTGGGACGACTTAGGCAGTACTACTATGATTTCCCATGAAATTATTATTGCTTCCGTGGCCGGAGCCCCTCCGAGTGCGCTGAGCGCATCACGGAAGTGATTTTCTTTGGTATGGAGGCGTACGTTTCACATTCCATTCCTACTACTAATGCAAAACAACTTTCGTTTAACTTTGCGTGTTCTAATGCTATCCGCAACAGAGAGGAGGCTTTCAGAAGGTACCGTCACTATCCAACTCCTGACTCTCACTCGGCTTATATTTTTTCCCGGAATCGTATAAAAACTGCTCTTCGACTCGCCAAAAAAATCCTTTATCAGACAAAAATGTGAAAACCAATCTAATTCTAATTATTCTCGCTCTTTCTGGTATCTAGCCAAGAACCTCTCCAACAACTTTTCTTCTTTCCCTTCTCTTTTCCATTCTGACGGCTGAGTTGCCGTCTTCTCTCCTGATAAAGCTGAACTCTTCACTCAGATTTTAGCCTCCAACTCAACCCTGAACAATTCCGGCGCTGTTCCTTCATCTCCTCCTCCCTCTGACTCAATTATGTCTGAAATTGGAATCTCTTCCAAGGATTTTTTTTCCTGCCCTCTCTCTGGTCTCAACTCGAGGAAGGCGTAAGGTCCTAAGGTCCTGATGGTATCCCTCTTGTTGTTGTTAAGAACTGTGCTTCTATGCTGACACCCTTTCTTGGTAAACTCTTTCGTCTTTATATTTCATTTGGTAGTTTTCCTTCCTGCTGGAAGTTTGCTTTCATTCAGCCTGTCCCAAAGAAGGGTGACCGCTCTCAACCTTCCAACTATCGTCCAGTTGCTTTGATTTTTTGCCTTTCTAAAGTTTTGAATTATCCCTAATAGGCAGATTCTTAAACACCTCCCTTCTCACAATTTTCTTTCAGATCGTCAGTATGGAGTCCGCAAGGGACGCTCTACTGGCGAATTTCTTGCATATATCTCTGATTTTCGGTCACCTTCCTTTCGTGATTTCGGTGGACCTTTGCTATTGTGCTAGACATATCAAAAGCTTTTGATACAGTCTAGCACGAATCTTTAATTTCGAAACTGCCCTCTTTCGGTTTCTATCCTTCTATCTATGCATTCATCTTTAATTTCTGTTCTGGCCGATCTATAGCTGCAGTTGTAGATGGCCACTGTTCTTCTCCTAAAGATGTCCTCAAGGCTCTGTCCTATCACCCAATCTTTTCCTTTTATTTATCAATTGAGTATCTATTAAGTCGCACTTCCTGTCCTATCCACTCTTCTGCCGATGATTCCATCCTTCACTTCTCCCCCCATTTCACAAAGCGTCCATCTCAACGGTCACTCCATGAATTGCGTGGGACGGCTATGGTGCACTTGACCTCTGATCTTTCGACTGTTTCTGATTAGGATAGAGAAAACCTTGCTTTCAGTGCCTCAAAACTGTTTCTTCATCTGTCTACTCGTTACAACATTCCACATGACTGTTCCCTAATCTTCAGCAATACACAACTTAATCCTTCTTCTCTTAACTCTTGGCTTTTCTCATGATCTTTCGAGGAAAGATCACATTATGCTCTTTCTAAAACAGCTTCTGAGAGGTTAGGTGTGCTGTACTAGCTCTGCGGTTTCTTTACTCCGGCTCAGTTGCTGTTTTTGTACAGGGTTCTTGTTCGCCCCTGCAGGAATATGATTCTCATGTGTAGGGTGGGCCGGATGGCCAGGACCGCCGAGAGGGCGGGGAAACCGGGATAAATCCCCGGGGCCTGGAAAGAGGTGGGATAAAATCTAAAAATATTAATAAAGCACTTGATTAAATAACAGAGGAAATATAATTAATGAACATATATTTTATGGAGATTATCATAGTCAAACTGAAACATATAAAATATTATCTGCGGTCCACCAATGCCCAAGACCGACTGACAGATCTGGGAACTATTGTAATTGAAAGCCAGTTAGCCCGTACTTTAAATTTCATCAGAATCATTTACCACTTTGCTAGAGAGAAGGCAAAGAAAGTACACTTCTAATTATGAAAATCTTGCACTAAACATTGTCTTGCCTGCATGGGCTGGTACTGTATTTGTAAATTGTATGGTGATACAATTAATATAATTGATTCGAAAAATAAAATGGTCATTTTCTTCCGAGTTGTTTATTCGTACTGTATGTTTTGAATAGTGACTTGGCATATAATCAGTTTGCTTGTTAAGTACACAAAAAAACATTCATAATAAAATACTGAGTAAACAGGGGGGCCCATATACCAATCCTTGCCCGGGGCACGTGGCTCAAACCACACAGCTCTACTTGACCGGATGGAATCAGTCTTTTCGTCATATCAATTCCCGCCTCTAACTGACTGTCTTGAATCTCTCTCTCCGACGCAATGTTGCCTCACTCTCTCTTTACTATCGCTATAAAATGGACACTGCTCTTCTGAACTCTCTAACCGCATGCCTCCTCCCTTAAGAAGAGCACGCAGTACCCGACTTTCGACACACTCATTCCTTTTCTGGCCAACTCTCTAATGCAAGAATTAATCGGTATTTTCAATCTTTCATTTACTCAACCAGTGAACTCGGAACAATCTTCCTCAATCTATAGTATCTTTCCCCTCTGTCTATGACCTCCAATCTTTCAAACGCAGTGTCCAGGCTTCTCGAAAATCTCGGATCTTGATTTTGTGTTGGTGGCGTTTTTGCGGGCGTTTGCCCTTGGCCTCTCATTCCTGCATTATTTATATATATAATAAATATATACAGGGCTATTTAAAATGATTCATCCGATTTCAACTGAGAATACTTCCGTACCTATCAACCGTGCATCAACTGGGCATACACCACATGAAAGAGGAAATCTCCGAGTTTTACAAGATCACCGCGAGAGGGCTCCAAAGTCACGCCGTGGCCTAACCTAGCAACAAACAGTCAGTGTGAAAATGGCGTCCGCACAGCAGAAGGCGTTTTGTGTGTTGCAGTTTTCGAGCTGTAAATCGGTAGTCACAGTGCAGCGTGAGTTTCGTCGACGTTACAGAACAGATCCACCGGGTGCTCAGAGCATCGGGTGGATCTGTTCTGTAACGTCGATGAAACTCACGCTGCGCTGTGACTACCGATTTACAGCTCGAAAACTGCAACACACAAAACGCCTTCTGCTGTGCGGACGCCATTTTCACACTGACTGTTTGTTGCTAGGCTAGGCCACGGCGTGACTTTGGAACCCTCTCAAGGTGATCTTGTAAAACTCGGAGATTTTCTCTTTCATGTGGTGTATGCCCAGTTGATGCAC
The DNA here is from genome assembly GCA_023014485.1 of Bathynomus jamesi. Lineage (NCBI taxonomy): Eukaryota > Metazoa > Arthropoda > Malacostraca > Isopoda > Cirolanidae > Bathynomus > Bathynomus jamesi. The sequence goes on along the minus strand of JAJOZX010004568.1, from coordinate 307,722 downwards.
GGTTGATAGGTACGGAAGTATTCTCAGTTGAAATCGGATGAATCATTTTAAATAGCTCTGTGTGTGTATATATATATATATGAAAAATTATTTCACGAAAGTGACACGTGAAAAGTATTTATGATGAATAAAACCACGAAGGAAAAAAGAAACACAAAGGGGTGCTCAAGCGCTTTCGTCTAATGACATCCTCAGGAACACCCCTTTGTGTTTCTTTTTTCCTTCGTGGTTTTATTCATCATATATATATATATATATATATATATATATATATATATATATATGTGTTAGTCAAAGTGTGTAACCAGCCATTTCGCGTAATAGCTGAAACTTTGTCATTTCGCGAAATGACTGTTTCACTTGGTCATTTCGCGAAATAACTAAAAGTTTCAGCCATTAAACGAAATGGCTGGTTACATATATATATATATATATATATATATATATATATATATATATATATATATATAACGAAATGATTGCGTTCAGTATATAGAAATGTGGATAGTTAAAATATTAATATTTATAGTGATCCATTAATACCCTTTGAATACTAACTGGTTATTATTGTCCCATCCAAACATGAAAATGACTTTTGGGTTATAATGTCCCATTAATTAAGAAGTGTATTGGGACCTATTTGTCCCACCGGAAATTTCCCTGGAAATCTCCGGAATATAGGCTGTAATGAATATATGATAATAAATACATCCTAACGGACCTACCTACCATAAAAACATTTAGTTCCAACACTTTTGCAAAACTCGTCTTCAAAAAAGGGTTAAGAGAAATTAAGCGAATCTCGGAGATAAAATTAAGTCTTCTTTATTGACGGTAACGAAATGGTTGCGTTGATAATAATGAATATATTTCTGCGAGAGTCACTCAGTACGGCCAAAATAATTAATCACCTGCACCAGGTGTAAAGGAATGAGGGGAAAAACTATTTATATGAAGGACTCAAATTTTGCGATAAATTAACAATTTTTCTTTTGGAGGAAAGGTAGAACATTATTATTAAGGATGCACCGGAACTTGGTTCCGGCCGGAACCGGAAGTTATGAATTTGAAATATATTTAGGCCCATAATAAAAGACATTTTATGACTTTATTACAAATTAATCCATTATTTTTTTTTTCAGACCTTAATATTTCATCCGGCATCATAGGAAAAATAATATAAAAAGGCAAAACAAAAGCTTTTATTTACAGAACGTGCTCAATATGTCCACCATCGTTTTCAATACACAAATTCAGACGTGATACCCAGTCAGCAAGCACACGGTGAATGATGTCAGGAGTAATGGTGTTACATGCCCCAATAATGCGCTGCCGCAAATGTTCAACACTCCTAATTTTCTCTGTGTATACCAGCGCTTTCAAATGGCCCCAGAGATAAAAATCTAGTGGCGTGAGATCTGGGCTTCTAGCTGGCCATTCCACGGGCCCTCGACGTCCTATCCAATGACTAGGGAATTGTTGGTACAGGTATTCCCTTACTTGGGTGCTGTAATGTGTAGGAGCGCCGTCTTGCTGGAACCATGTTGGGAAATTTCCTTCTTCGTTCAAGACACTGGGAAACGTTTCTTCCTTGAGCATACGTAGGTAGGTGCCTCCAGTGACATATTCATCGAAAAAGAGGGGGCCTATGATGCGATCCTTCCAAATGCCACACCATACCATCACCCGAGATGCACCTTGTTCCTTTGAAGAGGTATACCAGTGAGGGTTGTTTTGAAACCAGTAGCGGGTGTTCTGTCGATTTACCTCACCATTTCCATGAAAAAGAGCCTCGTCACTGAACAGAATGGTGGACGGGAAATTGGCATCCCGAGCATATGAATTATGGTTTGTAGAAATAGAAAAATATGAATTTTTCCTATGATGCCGGATTATGGGACACCCTATATATATATATATATATATATAAACAGACTATAGTTTCCACATCAAACCAAAAAGAATACATCTTGACTTTATTGATTATGTAACTTAAACATGAACTTAAATGTTAATAATACAAAAAATATTCAATGTTAAATCGAGGGAGGTTTGTGATGATGAAATGATAGTGTTTCACCAGTCCGTGGGAGTAGCCGTGTTCTCCTCTCTCCAAATATATTTCCAGCTTCGGAAAAAAGCCTTTCTGAATAAATCGATGAAGCAGGGCAAGAAAGATATCGACCCGCTAATTTAGAAATGTTTGGGTATACCAATGTTTTATCTTTCCAGAACTGTAATGGGTTCATTTTTCTATCAATGGAAGGGATGTTTATATAGTTTTCTATTTCATTTATTAGGTCTGTTATGATTGGTCCACTTCGTCTTTTATTCTGAAACTTCTCGATAGCCAAGGATCTCTCTGAAGCCTCCACTTCATCATCATCATCATCATCATCATCATCATCATCATCATAATAATAGCTGAGGAATCTCTGTGGATTTCTTCCTTTAGGACTTGACAATTTCTGTAGCTACTAGTATTTTTTAAATTTTGTTCTTTGATTTTTTGTATTCCAGACTCAGTCATATCACCTTCATTGTCTTCACTAGATAAACTTTCATGTTCATTTGCATTTTCTGTTGGTAAAAAATTCTGAATTTCTTCTAGAAGAAAAGCTTGACTTTATTTTTTTGGTCTTTCATATACTTCAGTTTGTATCGTTGATCCAGAACTGTACTTATAAAAGTTTCTCGTTCAACACATTGAGACCACCTGAGCTAGAAAGAAGACGCTTGTGTAGCGCAGTACGCAGTTCTAGTTTTGTAGTTTTAATTTCAGCATCGCTACTTTGCTTGGACAGAAAACAATTCAGAGCAATTACATGAGGAATAACATTACCTAGAGAGCAAAGTTGAGAGCTCACAGATTTTGTAATATCGTAGAATGGTTGCAGCACACGTAGCATTTTCTCAAGAAAATTCCATTCATTCACACTTAGGATAGGAAGATCATGATTGGCTGTGTAAATATGAATTGGTCGTTTCAAAGTAAATAAACGTTCAAACATTAAGTATGTGCTGTTCCAGTGGGCGATACATCTTGGACGGGAAACAGCGGTTGTTTAATGCCTTGATCAGACTGCTCATTGTGTCCCAAACTTGTGATTGAAATGTGTACTGATCAGGGTTGGCAAAAACCCAGCAAAAACCCAACTGTTTTTTTCTGGGTTTTTGCCAACCCTGGTACTGATGCGACGAGCTTTTCCACAAATATCAATGATTGAAAGCTGACTGAAAATTGAATCTTTCATCACAAGATCTAGTAGATGAAGGAAGCAATGAACACTTGTTAGTTTTGTCATTTGGATACCTGAAGAAAAGAGAAGGTTACAGTTTAGCTAGTTATCTAATCTATATATTCTATTGAGAATTTCCGATATTTTAGAATATTTAATTAGGCTACGTAACATATTAATATTTTAATATAGGCCTTAAACATAAAAATTCAAATAGTAAATTTATTTTAAAATTGTAATTTATTAAATTTAATTTTATAATTAGGCCTACATTTACATTTCAGAAAAATAAATACGACTTCATATATTAAAATTATTCTCATTTTCATACCATTAGCTATGAAAGATATTTTGTTTATATATAATTAAGGTTAATAATATTGGTAGTAATTGGTCAACAACCGAAATGATTTTACCTTTTTAAATTTTTTTTTTAAACAATAGTAAAATAAAAACTTACCTTTTGACCATATTAGCAGCTCCATCACGAACTAAAACATGATGTCTTTCACTATTAATTTCCCACTGTGTCATCATATTATAAATCAATATGCTCAATATTTTCTCCTGAATGTGTGTCAGGAAAATGTCTGGCAAAGGGTACTGCATTCCTCTTTGGAAAATTTTTATTGATCTAGTGCCCAGTTAGTGACACAAATGATTCAGTTGAGTGTTGACTGGTCCAGATATCTGATGTGAAAGATATATACATGGCGCATTGGCTGTATCCAGTTCCTTCAAAATTCGACCTTTTACAGCTTCATAAGTTTGAAAGAGCATTACATCAGCAAAATATCTTCTACTTGGTTACCATGTATCTTGGCTGAAGGTGGGCAGTTAACTCGATGAAGCCTTGATCTTCTACAATGGTAAAAGGGTGATTGTCCACAGCAATCATGTTTATAAGTTTGTGATGAATATCAATGGCTCGTTGGTCATTAATATCCCCAATTTTTGTTTATTAAAGCTCTCTTCCAGAGACATTTGGCGTTCCGTCGCAGCCAGGTTCCTTTGTTTTTGGGGTGGTTGGGCATCTTCACTTTGTGCTGCTTTGGATTTTTTTTAATTTGCCTCTTCATTCTTTCTATATTGAAGCATATGTTTTGCTTTCATATGCTTATGTAATGGTGTGGTACTAAAGTTTTTAGGAAGACAACCTTTTGCACCTCTCCTTATGCCCATTTTACATAATTTGCATTCTGCAACTCCATCAGCTTGATCTTCTACAGAAAATAAATTCCAAATAAAGGACATAATGCTTCTGTATTAGTCAATGGCTAATGATAATATTATGAGGTGATAAAAAATTGAGCTCTATATGTATTATTTAAAAGGACTTTATAGAAAATTTACTTTACACTTAACATATCTGAAAAAAAAAAATTTGATTTATCATTATTACTGTACTCACTCCTTATAATAATATACCATATTCACTAAAAATTATCCCACAGCTACATTAATAAATGTACACCTATATAATATAACTAGACCTATATAGAGCTATAAAATAGTAACCGGCCAGTTACTTTTTAAAGTTCCGGTCAGTTCCGGTTCCGGTGCATCCCTAATTATTATTATTGTTTATTATTATTATAACATGTTAATGCGTTATTTTTTATTTAGTTGTATATTTCAGTAATGAAAGTAAGATTTCCAAACGCTAAAGATGTTTCATCGTCACTGGGAAGTTCTCTTAAGAATAGGGTACAAATGCATTTTGGAATCGCTTTTGGAGAGACGTCTGAGAGAAGTCTTACTCGTTTACTTGGCTTTCCTCAACGCATTATTTCATCACAGGACTAATATGCAGCTGTGATTCAACAGCTTCGTGGCTGTTGTAGCATTGCTTTTGTGACAAGAATGAGGGGAAATTTATTAGATGGACGTTTGCAGTTTGGCGTCCATGTCGAAGGAGAACGTATAACCAAGGCATGCGTTATCATCGTCGTTCTCGTCATCATCGGCATAATTGCTTCGCTTAATACTCTTTACTTAAAATACATATTCAAGTTTAGTTTCGGGCAAAGGACCTAATCATATTGTCGTTTTATTGGTTCATTCATACCCAGAAAATGGATCATTACGGATTTATTTGTATTTTGGTCCTGTAATTTGCATGCGCTCAGTTTTATACCAATTTTAGATATGAAATTTAAATTCCGATACCTGTTTAGATAGGCTTAGTATCGGTGAGCAATTTAAAACCGTTTTAAATCTTATCTGCCGAATTAACATTTTTCCCACAGGTTCGAACGCTTTCAACAATTCTTGAGTCGAAAGCCTAAATCCCTGTCTCTCACGATTCCTCGGTGAGAAGGCCTTTTATACAATATAAACTTGCATATTCTCAAATGGTTTGAAATTTTATTTCACAATTTTTAATTCATGATAAACCTTTTGGAAAATTTTTGAGTTGAAAACAAAAGGTAAATTGGTCAGATTTTGCTTGCTTATTTTTCTTCGGGGGAGATATACTGTACATTCATGAATTACATTAAAATGGTGATATATATATATATATATATATATATATATATATATATATATATATATATATATATATATATGGAATGTTATACATGAACACGCACAATTGTTCATGATAAAAAATCGTGCGTATGTATGCAGGATATTCCATTTATGGAGCCCCAGCGTTGCACCACATAGTTTGAATGAAGTGCTGGTCATTACCTCGAGTGCTTAGGGGTTAATATGCAAAATGTGTCTACACGCGAAAACGTTATGCGTTCTCTCGATTGTTTAAATATATGACAGGTTGTGTTAACCCTTATCCCGTCGTAGTGTAGTGGTTAGAGCAGTCACCTTTTTCTCAAGAGGTAGTGGGTTTGAACCCTGGTGGGGCGATGTTTTTCATTATATATATATATATATATATATATATATATATGAGAAAGAGAGATACAACCATCAAAATAAAAAAAGGCGAAACTATTTCGAAAAAATCTGCCTAACAATAAGTGACCTTCACCTTGAAATAATTATCTTAAATGAAACTCGTCATTATTTTTCACCTAAAATCATTGTGCTGATCATTAGAGAACAAAATTGTAAACAAACAAATGGGAAGTCTAGAACGAATGAATATTTCATTAGGACTCTGAAACTCATTCCAAATTAGCATAGCCTTCCTTTGACAAATGGACCCAAATAATTTCCATACTGCTTCGTTACGAAGAGAATTGTTGGTCGTCTCTCTACTGTTTTTTGGTAATTGTGAAAGGGGGAATAAATGTTTGGGTTCATACAATGGATACTGAATAAAACTTTAAAAATAGTGATATCGTTTAGTAGTTATATATATTATCTGATGTAACCTATTTCCCATTCGCCATAGGCTGGGCACGGCGCTTGAACTCGACATAACACCGAAGACACGCAACCTATATACTTATATACATAAAATCACCACCAGAAATGAGGGACCAACACATTATTAGGGATCCAGTGCTACCCTTTATGGAAAAATTGGGGTGGTACCTCTGGGGATAAAGGTTAAAAAGAGATCCCTAGCTTTTCTTGTGCGAGTCTCAAAAGGCGACGACATGGAGAATCCTGGCGATTGAGTTGTACCTTCCACCATCTCGTGCGTAACATGTACGGTTGAAGAATGGGCTGCGGTCTCATTTCTGGAAAAACTTTCTCCCACGAAGGACGTAATGGCTCTTGAACTTGAGAAATGCACTCGAGAACGATGCCTGTGACGTGAGTAGTATAGCCGCAAAAGGGGAGAGTGCAGGAATGTTGCAGGTTATTATGTAATGTTGCAAAGGGGGTGGGGGTTGTTGCAAAAGGGGGATGTTGCAAAGGGGGATGTTGCAAAGGGGGGTGGGGGAAAGGGGAGTGGGGGGAAAACTTGGAGGCGGCGTTATCCCCCAAGAGAAAGAAGGAGGAGGAGAGAAAAGAGGAGAGGTGTTCACCTGGCAGGAGCCAAGTGCACACTGAGACTTCCAGCCGGTCTGGCGTTGTTTTATAGGCTCCTAATCAGCCAGTTGGCTGAGTTGCCAGATAGCGCCATGTATTCCATTGTATTATCCTAATCAGCCAGTTGGCTGAGCCAGAGACGCCTGAAGAAGAGAGAGAGATGCCTGTAGGAGGGAGAGATGCCTGTAGGAGGGAGAGACCCTGTAGGAGGGAGAGATGCCTGTAGGAGGGAGAGACGCCTGAAGGAGAGAGGATAGGTGCACATGCAGGAGTACACATGCTGGAGGTACACATGCAGGAGTACACATGCAGTAGGTACACATGCTGGATGTACACATGCAGGAGTACACATGCTGGAGGCAAACATGCAGGAGAGAGAGAGAGAGGCGCCTGAAGGAGAGAGAGAGAGAGAGAGCTGAAGGAGGGAGAGAGACACCTGAAGGACAGAGTGGAGTTCTCCCCAATTTATTTTCGTTTCCCTAACCTAAGAGGCCACTATGGGGTTTACCAAAGGGCATGAAATAGAAGGAGCAGAGCTCCTTACTCGGCCGGAGCCGAGGGGGGAATGGTTCTTCACCAGATTCGCGATCTTTTATAATCCTCTATTCTGGCTGAGTTGCCAGATAGCGCAAGGTATTCCAGATAGCGCCATGTATTCTAATAAGCATTGTGTACCACAATATGGTAGATGAATTAAATAATTACACACTTAATTGAAATATAGATGTATATAGTGTTTTACAATAGATGTATATAATGGTAATATTAATATTTGGAACATTGAGTACTTAGCTTCCTTGAAGTTGAACGAAGCAAATAACGTAGTTATCCATAATTCAACCAACCATAGAAAACAGAATTATATATATATATATATATATATATATATATATATATATATATATATATATATATTAAGCATTGTGTACCACAATATGGTAGATGAATTAAATAATTACACACTTAATTGAAATATAGATGTATATAGTGTTTTACAATAGATGTATATAATGGTAATATTAATATTTGGAACATTGAGTACTTAGCTTCCTTGAAGTTGAACGAAGCAAATAACATAGTTTACCTTCGAAAACGCCATAATAGAAAACAATTAATTTTATGGATAACTATTTCGACAAAAGTTTACTATAATTATATCAGTCTTTTAAATATCTTCTGATATATATATATATATATATATATATATATATATATATATATAAAATACCACAATATATATCTTCTATTATTCAATAACACATTAGAGAGATTTACGCAATAATAGAATTAACAAAGTTACCCTATTTCGTTAGACAGAAACGAATTTTTATAAGGAATACCAACCTTCATTAAACTTGAAGATGAACGATGCATACAGTCTCATTCCTGCGACGAAAAAAATGAAAAATGACGTAAAATAAAGAAATTATTCATTGCCCAAGCCACTATAGCGAGGTTGGTTTCGGAGAATTCGAACGAAAAAGGTCTCTAGAGACCTTTTCGGGCCGAGAGATTATCTTTCTACAAGCTATTCGAGCAGAAATCACCACTGGCTTCAGATATTAATTTTATTATTCTTATTATTATTTCTACAAATATTTACGCGTTATTTTTTATGGTGTCATATAGAAATATAATGATATATATATATATATATATATATATATATATATATATGCTACACACACACACAGACAGTGCATGGAACTCTTCTGGGATAATTAAATCCACTATAGTCAGAGTAAGTAATGACAAATACCGCCTCGGTGGTGTAGTGGTTAGCGTCGCGGACTAAGAGTCCATCGGCCCAGGGTTCGAGACCCGACGGCAGCCGGCGCGCAGCAAAGCCCAGCTGTTCCACACAATAAAGAAAGTGGTTGGTAGATAAATGGGTACCCTAGGAGGCCTAGTGGTCAAGACGCTGGGCTGCTGATGGGTCGTGGTTCGGAATCCACGTTAAACTGTAGGTCTAAGGTGGAGTGAAAAGCTTGACCTTCATCAGAATGAACAATTCGGGCAACGACGCGGGCAACGGGTCACTCGCAAAGAGAATTTAATCATTGGCAAACTTCCTTCCAGACTACTCTTTCTATACATATATATATATATATATATAGAAAGAGCGAGAGTTTTGTTCAATAAATAATAATCGAAAAAAACTGCACGAATTTCTATGTAGCAATAATAATAATTAACAAATACGTGATTTAAAATAACAGGACCATTTTACCCGAGGCAGTAGTATATATCCGAAAAATAAGTTAACAATTCAAACAATACTAATAATTTGTAAGATATAATATAAGGACTACCATAGAAATGTAAGTGCCTATAATTCGATTTTATATATATGTTACTCGTCCGGTCTCGTTATAGCGGATTGGTACACGCTCCACCCAGCTACATCGGCAACCAATCACGACGGACATCTGGTCTTTTGGGCGGAGCTTGGTGAATGTGCATATAAAAGGGGATATTTTCAGTTGGGAGTAACAGTAGCTATTTTCGCATCAGTGAATAATCAACCATGGACCTGTACGTCTCCCCAGACTTGTATGAAGAACGTGATACTGCAGCATTAACCACAATTAGCCTTTTCAATGCTGTTGATTGTGGCGAACTATTTTCGACGCAAACCGTAGAAGATATTTGCAGTGACGCTCCTTACAATCCTACGCAAGGGACTACCATAGAAATGTAAGTGTCCATAATTAGAATTTTATAGGAGAGTTGTAGTATTTCAGATACTAGTCAAAAATGTCAATCAATGTTATTTCCCCATCATGCTAAAATCGAAATTGGTAATCGAACCAAAGATATCTTCATATAATGGAGATCTGTCTGTCTGTCTGTCTGTATATGTTTTCTTTAAGGTCCGATGAGGATTTGACACGAGTTATACAATCTTTTGAAGGGGATACGGATGATATACGATCAGTCAGCAGTGTCACACATCCTCCACCATGGATCTGTACGTCTCCCCAGACTTGTATGAAGAACGTGATACTGCTGCATTAACCACAATTAGCCTTTTCAATGCTGTTGATTGTGGCGAACTATTTTCGACGCAAACCGTAGAAGATATTTGCAGTGACGCTCCTTACAATCCGACGCAAGGGACTACCATAGAAATGTAAGTGTCCATAATTAGAATTTTATAGGAGAGTTGTAGTATTTCAGATACTAGTCAAAAATGTCAATCAATGTTATTTCCCCATTATGCTAAAATCGAAATTGGTAATCGAACCAAAGATATCTTCACATAATGGAGATCTGTCTGTCTGTCTGTCTGTATATGTTTTCCTTTAAGGTCCGATGAGGATTTGACACGAGTTATACACTCTTTTGAAGGGAATACGGATGATATACTAATCAGTCAACAATGTCAAATAATGTAAGTGTTTTTCGATCTTTTTGGGATAAGAAGACGCAATATATTTTCATAAATTTATTAAATGAAAGAAATCAGTACAATAAACGAATATACGAACAAAAACATTATAATATACAACGAGTACGTACAATTGGAAAACGGTTTTTTATCTGTCTACATACCATTTCATCGTTTCGGTGAGTGTGACACGGGTCAAATAAATTTAAAAAATTTATAAATTCTTTATCATTTGACATATGCATGAGAAATGAGACACAGTACATTCCGCAAACATTAGTAAAATATCCCTGCATACGAAATGGGTTCCATACAACTTCGGGAATATGTAACTGAGCGAGAAATTTTACAATAATAGGGTCACTCCAGGGTTGAGTACCGAGTGAATCAAAATAGTACAGGCGCTGTCTATTTTTAAAATAGACAGCGATCCAGTGAATCCCTTCATTACCGATGATGTCTGTGTTCACAATAAGACTACCGCATTCTCGCGTACTTGGCAAACTCAATGTTTCATTCTTCGCAAACACGCCGATAAATTTGGAACGTGTGACTCGCTCCATTACTTTCTGAAGTGTATTAGCATCCATTTTAAAAGTCAGTGATAACGCTTCTAAATCTATCTACTTCTATTAAGGCTTGCGATTCGAGATATACTAGTACACTAATAGGAGCGTCTATAGGCTTGGCGAATTCCAGCCGAACTGAGATGTTTCCGCTCTGCTGTGGTGTTAAATGGGTATTTACGCTAGCAGATAAGTCAGGTGTAATGTCAAACGGATAAAGGTTAAATTGATCAATGAATTCTTCCTGCGTTACCCCATTACCAAGCTCATCACAATCACCTGCAATATGGGTCAGATTACTATAGGCTCTGGCACAAAGAGGTAACACAGCATCTGATGAATAGTCCGTACCCATTGTTCCACCCAAAGCAGTGCCATTAACGTATAGAGTTATATTTTTAAGTCCGAAATTCTCGAATTTAAAGGCACTCTTTTTATATTTTCCATTCACCGAAGCGTGGTCCTGCATGCCGATTAATATCCTTTTAGGAAGATTTCCCAGGGCAATGTTTTCTATCTGCTTCGATGCCAACCCTGCAGGAACCGTATATAGTTTGATCTGCACTCTGTTAATAGGATATTTCACTGTAGCGTTTAGTAAATTTTTCTCAATTTCTAGTTGTTTTGGTGAACTTAATTTCACTCGCCGTACGCGGAGGTATGTGTCCATAATGTGAACCACAACGGACTTTGCGCCCTCTTCTTGATTCGCATCCAGATTTAAGCAGATCTCAGGACTCGTGCGGGTGAGCTTTATTTTCATATCCACCCCGTTCACAAGCAACTTCTCCTGGAAAGTGAAATCTGTGTGCAACCGTCCAAAACACTCGTATATTTTCTTTTTAGAATTTTTAAATTTGTCCTTTATACTATTTTCATCTTTAGTTTGATAATATCCCTCCGCACTTAAAAAGGTAGCCTTCGCTTCTTTGGAAAAGTTGAGGACATTTTCCAAATAGGCTCGTAGATGATAGTACCCCGTGCCTGCCGATATGTTGGTCTGATTTAAATATACGTCACACTGGTTGAATATGGCGTGCAGAAAGTTTGTTTCAGGGTATACAGCATATTTGTCATCGCAGGCCGTTCCATCAGAATGGGCTATACGTAGCTTAGCGTACATGTGCACACAGCTTGGATCAAAAAAGTAAGGACCTGAGCTGGGTATCACGAATTCTATAGGTGCACTCGGGGAACTAATTGTGTTTAAAGGGTTAATTGTAATAAAGTCACTGTGCTCAATAGAAACTTGGTTGGCGGGAGCTCAAAAAAGGACAGCTCCGACTTACAGCATTGTGAACTACATGGGTGGATGAAGCGTGCCATGGCGAAATAGTGACTCCTCTCTCGACAAGTGGTAAACAAACTATGATTCATGAGATCAATATCCTTAGCTTATATCAGTCAAAAAAGTGGTCAACCATAGGTTTCATTCGCTTACAGCATTTCTTTTTTGACAGCCTTTTACGTTTAATACCACGTGACCCCTTCTTCTTCTTCTTCCGGGGGCCCTCCTCTTCCCGCCACCACGCATTTTTCTCTTTGCATCTTTGATGATTTCGTTCCGTGTACGCTTTAAATGTTTTTTTAGGGCTTCTTTAGGTTTAGCCCCGGCCAATATGTCTTCTGCAGTGTTAAGGCCTGATTGTAGCGCTTTCCTTCCAAGGTATCTGGCACCCCTCTTCAGCAAAGGAACAGCCGTACGTAGTATGGATGAAAAAATGGATCCAAGTCCACTACCGCGCTGGTATCGCATCCCTCGATAGACGGTGAAAGGCTTTCTATCCATTATAACTCAGTGCGTCGAAAGTGTAGCTTCACTGTTAAGCTCCCGTTACCGAATGGGAAGTTTTCGCCCTCAATCGTTCTTATATATATTGTGATATTGGTTATTAAATTAGTTGCGACATTCACATAATGGGGTCTGTCATATGTAATACTCAAACTCCTTCCTCTATGGTTGGGGATGTGAGCAATGCGCAGCAGGCGTGCCTGGGTATCCCCAACAAACTGGTGCTCCACTATATTACTGTAAATATAGCACATGTCTGGGGACCTTTCAGCCAATTTCTCCATCTTCAATTGATACATTAATCTGGACAAGTTATATGTGTCTCGTGAAATGTGTCTCTTTGGAAGGCTGCGCTATATCGGCCGTTGGTTAGAATTTTGAACTTTCTATGTTCTTTAAGACATCTGTTAGTCTTTGATTTTAGGATTAGTGTATGTGCAGGGTTGTTTACGATTTCATATACTAAATCATTCGTAAGGTTTGAGTTTCTTAAACTTACGTTTAAGCCTCTCACAACATCCTCGGCCGAACCATATTGACCCGGCCCTAGTCTTACTTCTGTACTGTAATACCGTGCAATCTTAGTCCAAGCGATGCGCATAGTTTCATCCATAGCTACCCCAGCTTTTTCACACTCGTCAATGTCTCTAAGAATCGTAAAAACGGTTTCTTCATGTTCAATATTTAAAAAGACGGTGTCCAGCTGAATTTCGCATATCCCCACCTCATACGAATCACGACCCAATTCAATGTGCCCATGGAGTTCTGTTACAAAGTTGGCTAGCGTGTTGTTAGGGTGTACAGACAGGGACGAGGAGGACGGGAGTGTGACGTAGAAATGGTTAGGAGCCATGTTGCATACTATTTAAGCTTCATTATTGCATCAGCTTTTATATAGGTGTTGAAGCTTTCTGGGTACCCTAGCCATTTCACCAGGTACATTTTTCTCCTTCCTGAACCTTTGCTTCCTAAAATTTTCTCAATTTTAAACACATTTTTTTCTAAATTAAACGCGACTTTCTGCATTTCCTCGCGGTAAAAGCCTCCTGAGATTTCCTCCCCATTCAAATCTTCAATGTAATACATCATTATCACACCTTTAGGTCTCACAGCCCTAACTTTAAAAATCTCGCGTGTCCATCCTTGCTCAAAACCCTTTGCGAATTTATTCCCCAACGCGACAGCCTTACATAATCATTGGTTTTGAAGCGCACAGAGTGTGGTGGTGGTGGTGGTGGTGGTGGTCCATCTCTTCTCGGGAGCGTACCTCTTTCTAAAACTTCGTTAGGTGTTGCCCCAATCGTGCGATGGTGTGAGCGGTTGTAGGATGATGCCAATGGTTCCAGAATGTCTAGAAATCTGTATGTGTTTTTATGTGTAAATAACGGTGCATGCGTTCCTTTATGGTGCGCTGAACTCTTTCAGCTAAAGAAGCCTTATGTATAGAATTGGTCGTGTAATAGCTGATATTAAACTCTGTCAACATATTCTGAAAAGCACGGCCTATAAACTCCTTCCCCATATCCGTACAAAAATAGCCAGGAACCCTGTTTTCTTTTAACATTAGCGTTTTGGTGGCTTTAGCAACTGTTTCAGGTGATTTATTTTTCAGAGGAACTAGCCACAGATATCTAGAGAATACGTCTATTATGAATAGAATGTAGCGGTAACCATCGTTATACACAGAGTATCTTTGCATGTCTGTTAAATCTGCTTGCCAAATAGAATCAATCGAGGAAGCCGTTGTCTTGGCTGTTTTAAACCTTTTTCTCACAGGCTTATGAAGCGTATAAGCGTCCTGCTCCCTCAAAAATCTTTCAACATCTTTTTTCCTACTCCGTAAACGTGGGGGGGGCGGCGTAGATAGGCTGCACGTTTACGGAGTAGGAAAAAAAGATGTTGAAAGATTTTTGAGGGAGCAGGACGCTTATACGCTTCATAAGCCTGTGAGAAAAAGGTTTAAAACAGCCAAGACAACGGCTTCCTCGATTGATTCTATTTGGCAAGCAGATTTAACAGACATGCAAAGATACTCTGTGTATAACGATGGTTACCGCTACATTCTATTCATAATAGACGTATTCTCTAGATATCTGTGGCTAGTTCCTCTGAAAAATAAATCACCTGAAACAGTTGCTAAAGCCACCAAAACGCTAATGTTAAAAGAAAACAGGGTTCCTGGCTATTTTTGTACGGATATGGGGAAGGAGTTTATAGGCCGTGCTTTTCAGAATATGTTGACAGAGTTTAATATCAGCTATTACACGACCAATTCTATACATAAGGCTTCTTTAGCTGAAAGAGTTCAGCGCACCATAAAGGAACGCATGCACCGTTATTTTACACATAAAAACACATACAGATTTCTAGACATTCTGGAACCATTGGCATCATCCTACAACCGCTCACACCATCGCACGATTGGGGCAACACCTAACGAAGTTTTAGAAAGAGGTACGCTCCCGAGAAGAGATGGACCACCACCACCACCACCACCACCACCACCACACTCTGTGCGCTTCAAAACCAATGATTATGTAAGGCTGTCGCGTTCGGGGAATAAATTCGCAAAGGGTTTTGAGCAAGGATGGACACGCGAGATTTTTAAAGTTAGGGCTGTGAGACCTAAAGGTGTGATAATGATGTATTACATTGAAGATTTGAATGGGGAGGAAATCTCAGGAGGCTTTTACCGCGAGGAAATGCAGAAAGTCGCGTTTAATTTAGAAAAAAATGTGTTTAAAATTGAGAAAATTTTAGGAAGCAAAGGTTCAGGAAGGAGAAAAATGTACCTGGTGAAATGGCTAGGGTACCCAGAAAGCTTCAACACCTATATAAAAGCTGATGCAATAATGAAGCTTAAATAGTATGCAACATGGCTCCTAACCATTTCTACGTCACACTCCCGTCCTCCTCGTCCCTGTCTGTACACCCTAACAACACGCTAGCCAACTTTGTAACAGAACTCCATGGGCACATTGAATTGGGTCGTGATTCGTATGAGGTGGGGATATGCGAAATTCAGCTGGACACCGTCTTTTTAAATATTGAACATGAAGAAACCGTTTTTACGATTCTTAGAGACATTGACGAGTGTGAAAAAGCTGGGGTAGCTATGGATGAAACTATGCGCATCGCTTGGACTAAGATTGCACGGTATTACAGTACAGAAGTAAGACTAGGGCCGGGTCAATATGGTTCGGCCGAGGATGTTGTGAGAGGCTTAAACGTAAGTTTAAGAAACTCAAACCTTACGAATGATTTAGTATATGAAATCGTAAACAACCCTGCACATACACTAATCCTAAAATCAAAGACTAACAGATGTCTTAAAGAACATAGAAAGTTCAAAATTCTAACCAACGGCCGATATAGCGCAGCCTTCCAAAGAGACACATTTCACGAGACACAATATAACTTGTCCAGATTAATGTATCAATTGAAGATGGAGAAATTGGCTGAAAGGTCCCCAGACATGTGCTATATTTACAGTAATATAGTGGAGCACCAGTTTGTTGGGGATACCCAGGCACGCCTGCTGCGCATTGCTCACATCCCCAACCATAGAGGAAGGAGTTTGAGTATTACATATGACAGACCCCATTATGTGAATGTCGCAACTAATTTAATAACCAATATCACAATATATATAAGAACGATTGAGGGCGAAAACTTCCCATTCGGTAACGGGAGCTTAACAGTGAAGCTACACTTTCGACGCACTGAGTTATAATGGATAGAAAGCCTTTCACCGTCTATCGAGGGATGCGATACCAGCGCGGTAGTGGACTTGGATCCATTTTTTCATCCATACTACGTACGGCTGTTCCTTTGCTGAAGAGGGGTGCCAGATACCTTGGAAGGAAAGCGCTACAATCAGGCCTTAACACTGCAGAAGACATATTGGCCGGGGCTAAACCTAAAGAAGCCCTAAAAAAACATTTAAAGCGTACACGGAACGAAATCATCAAAGATGCAAAGAGAAAAATGCGTGGTGGCGGGAAGAGGAGGGCCCCCGGAAGAAGAAGAAGGGGTCACGTGGTATTAAACGTAAAAGGCTGTCAAAAAAGAAATGCTGTAAGCGAATGAAACCTATGGTTGACCACTTTTTTGACTGATATAAGCTAAGGATATTGATCTCATGAATCATAGTTTGTTTACCACTTGTCGAGAGAGGAGTCACTATTTCGCCATGGCACGCTTCATCCACCCATGTAGTTCACAATGCTGTAAGTCGGAGCTGTCCTTTTTTGAGCTCCCGCCAACCCAAGTTTCTATTGAGCACAGTGACTTTATTACAATTAACCCTTTAAACACAATTAGTTCCCCGAGTGCACCTATAGAATTCGTGATACCCAGCTCAGGTCCTTACTTTTTTGATCCAAGCTGTGTGCACATGTACGCTAAGCTACGTATAGCCCATTCTGATGGAACGGCCTGCGATGACAAATATGCTGTATACCCTGAAACAAACTTTCTGCACGCCATATTCAACCAGTGTGACGTATATTTAAATCAGACCAACATATCGGCAGGCACGGGGTACTATCATCTACGAGCCTATTTGGAAAATGTCCTCAACTTTTCCAAAGAAGCGAAGGCTACCTTTTTAAGTGCGGAGGGATATTATCAAACTAAAGATGAAAATAGTATAAAGGACAAATTTAAAAATTCTAAAAAGAAAATATACGAGTGTTTTGGACGGTTGCACACAGATTTCACTTTCCAGGAGAAGTTGCTTGTGAACGGGGTGGATATGAAAATAAAGCTCACCCGCACGAGTCCTGAGATCTGCTTAAATCTGGATGCGAATCAAGAAGAGGGCGCAAAGTCCGTTGTGGTTCACATTATGGACACATACCTCCGCGTACGGCGAGTGAAATTAAGTTCACCAAAACAACTAGAAATTGAGAAAAATTTACTAAACGCTACAGTGAAATATCCTATTAACAGAGTGCAGATCAAACTATATACGGTTCCTGCAGGGTTGGCATCGAAGCAGATAGAAAACATTGCCCTGGGAAATCTTCCTAAAAGGATATTAATCGGCATGCAGGACCACGCTTCGGTGAATGGAAAATATAAAAAGAGTGCCTTTAAATTCGAGAATTTCGGACTTAAAAATATAACTCTATACGTTAATGGCACTGCTTTGGGTGGAACAATGGGTACGGACTATTCATCAGATGCTGTGTTACCTCTTTGTGCCAGAGCCTATAGTAATCTGACCCATATTGCAGGTGATTGTGATGAGCTTGGTAATGGGGTAACGCAGGAAGAATTCATTGATCAATTTAACCTTTATCCGTTTGACATTACACCTGACTTATCTGCTAGCGTAAATACCCATTTAACACCACAGCAGAGCGGAAACATCTCAGTTCGGCTGGAATTCGCCAAGCCTATAGACGCTCCTATTAGTGTACTAGTATATCTCGAATCGCAAGCCTAATAGAAGTAGATAGATTTAGAAGCGTTATCACTGACTTTTAAAATGGATGCTAATACACTTCAGAAAGTAATGGAGCGAGTCACACGTTCCAAATTTATCGGCGTGTTTGCGAAGAATGAAACATTGAGTTTGCCAAGTACGCGAGAATGCGGTAGTCTTATTGTGAACACAGACATCATCGGTAATGAAGGGATTCACTGGATCGCTGTCTATTTTAAAAATAGACAGCGCCTGTACTATTTTGATTCACTCGGTACTCAACCCTGGAGTGACCCTATTATTGTAAAATTTCTCGCTCAGTTACATATTCCCGAAGTTGTATGGAACCCATTTCGTATGCAGGGATATTTTACTAATGTTTGCGGAATGTACTGTGTCTCATTTCTCATGCATATGTCAAATGATAAAGAATTTATAAATTTTTTAAATTTATTTGACCCGTGTCACACTCACCGAAACGATGAAATGGTATGTAGACAGATAAAAAACCGTTTTCCAATTGTACGTACTCGTTGTATATTATAATGTTTTTGTTCGTATATTCGTTTATTGTACTGATTTCTTTCATTTAATAAATTTATGAAAATATATTGCGTCTTCTTATCCCAAAAAGATCGAAAAACACTTACATTATTTGACATTGTTGACTGATTAGTATATCATCCGTATTCCCTTCAAAAGAGTGTATAACTCGTGTCAAATCCTCATCGGACCTTAAAGGAAAACATATACAGACAGACAGACAGACAGATCTCCATTATGTGAAGATATCTTTGGTTCGATTACCAATTTCGATTTTAGCATAATGGGGAAATAACATTGATTGACATTTTTGACTAGTATCTGAAATACTACAACTCTCCGTATATATATATTCTAATTATGGACACTTACATTTCTATGGTAGACCCTTGCGTCGGATTGTAAGGAGCGTCACTGCAAATATCTTCTACGGTTTGCGTCGAAAATAGTTCGCCACAATCAACAGCATTGAAAAGGCTAATTGTGGTTAATGCAGCAGTATCACGTTCTTCATACAAGTCTGGGGAGACGTACAGATCCATGGTGGAGGATGTGTGACACTGCTGACTGATCAGTATATCATCCGTATCCCCTTCAAAAGATTGTATAACTCGTGTCAAATCCTCATCGGACCTTAAAGGAAAACATATACAGACAGACAGACAGACAGATCTCCATTATATGAAGATATCTTTGGTTCGATTACCAATTTCGATTTTAGCATGATGGGGAAATAACATTGATTGACATTTTTGACTAGTATCTGAAATACTACAACTCTCCTATAAAATTCTAATTATGGACACTTACATTTCTATGGTAGTCCCTTGCGTAGGATTGTAAGGAGCGTCACTGCAAATATCTTCTACGGTTTGCGTCGAAAATAGTTCGCCACAATCAACAGCATTGAAAAGGCTAATTGTGGTTAATGCTGCAGTATCACGTTCTTCATACAAGTCTGGGGAGACGTACAGGTCCATGGTTGATTATTCACTGATGCGAAAATAGCTACTGTTACTCCCAACTGAAAATATCCCCTTTTATATGCACATTCACCAAGCTCCGCCCAAAAGACCAGATGTCCGTCGTGATTGGTTGCCGATGTAGCTGGGTGGAGCGTGTACCAATCCGCTATAACGAGACCGGACGAGTAACATATATATAAAATCGAATTATAGGCACTTACATTTCTATGGTAGTCCTTATATTATATCTTACAAATTATTAGTATTGTTTGAATTGTTAACTTATTTTTCGGATATACTACTACTGCCTCGGGTAAAATGGTCCTGTTATTTTAAATCACGTATTTGTT